>JAECUM010013251.1:0-93430 GCA_016617855.1 Megalonaias nervosa | reverse complement strand
TATATATATATATATATATATAATTAATCTTCAATTTAAATATATATTTGTCTTAATTATGATATGAAGGAATTTGCGAGATTATCTGCAATCAAGCCTTTTCAAGCTAGATTCGATCTTGAAAGAATCCGCTTCCAAGTTGATGATTCGAACGAGTTAACGTCAACAAGCATGATATCGCTTATGCCGACGAATGGGATTCTAATAAATCATATCTGTGACGGCAAGAAGGAATTTCGCGACGATGGAGTGGCTCTTGTGTGGTCAACATTCAGAATCATGCGCGACGTTGATGCTACAATGAATGACCAACGAGCAGCGACGATTGTTAATTATCTCGACAAACAAAGATACTTTATTAGAATAAAATTTATTGTGGAGCTAGACGACACCTAGATTATCCGTGACAAACGTGTCCCTGTTCGATTACATCACACTGGAGATGTTGTAAAGTCAAGTAAAAATTCCAAACCAGGAATGTTGACTGGTATTGATAAACCATATTTTGAAAAGCATATCCTGTGACTTCAGCTGTTTATGCGATATATCCGCTGAATTAAAAACCTAGCATTGATGATCTCAAGCCGATGAAACTTTCGACGCTGAATTGTGCGGCTGAGCGAGTTACAGAATATTTTACCAACGCGATACCTGGAAATGGTTTAACGGATTTACGACATAAAAAAATAAACGAGTGAGCTGAGCGTGTCAAGGAACATGGAGCTATGATCAACGACGTTGCCGAGCTTGAAAAAATTAAAATTTCCGATCAGGGTAAAAACAATAACCGGTTAGATTTTATACGAATGAAAATATAAATCGAAGGGAACTTCGATAAAGATCATTGATCATAACGCGCACGCGTGGACGAACGACGGAACAATATTTCCACGAAATATAGCTGTTAAATTTTATGACGGTGATATTTTTGGTTTTATAATAAAATTAGTGAAAACGATCCTGTATCTGTATGGTTGTTTCAAAGTTCCGAATGTGGAAATTATGATCAGTTTGTATGGCCTAGTGGAGACTTTTATCGTGCAGAATTTCTCCACGAGGAAATGAAAAATCTTGCACCGAAATATACCGAAGATGCTGAACAATTACTCAGTAATTGTTTTACCGTTCCATCAATTGCTGCTCACTTTGCTCAGAAGAAAAATTCATGGTCGCCGAGAAGATCGGGATTTCTTGAAGATATCCAACACAGTTGTGTCGAATACGGACACGGCGGATTGTGGAATACTAAATACGATTGTAAGGATGTTATCTCAGTTGATATGGTTGCATGTTATCCTGGAAGCTTTCTTGGAATGGGAGTGTTCTGAATTCTTTAAGCGATTTGGACATCCAACACACGAGATGACCAGAGTTGCGATAAATGGACCCTTACCAGATTTTGTCTTAACTGGATTTGTATGTATTGAATCGTTTACGTTCACGGAAAATATCCATTCGATTGTTTATGTTTGGTTTGGTCATTTTTCAGAAATGTTGGGCTCCAACAATGCTATTACGATATATGCTTGATGATGGAATTTTAGCATCGCTAACTGTAAGTGAAGCAATGATATCGTATCGTCCACAAAAACAAGTCTGGTTACCAAAACCCTCTGACGATGTCAGGAAGAAAACTATTCTCGACGAAATCTTTGAGCGTAATCCCGATGAAATTGAATATGAAAATAAACTTGCAAAGGATCTCGGCAGAAAATAATCGGTAAATTTACTCAGGGTGGTTCATGTAATCATAAACGACATTGCTGTCGACTAATCATAAACGATGCTGAACTTAATTTTACAATTACTGATACAACAGAGAAAGGCACATTTAGAAGGCGGAATAATGGCAATTATCGGACGGAACTAAATTAGGTACAACTGTGAGCTTTTTGATGGTGACTCACCACAGATTACTCATTTAAGATCTTCGATCTTAGCGTATGTTTCGATAAATTTATTGTCGATGATAAACAGATTTCCTGATCCCACGGTTCGAGTTGCCACAGATTCATTTGATATAAATAAAAGATATGTGGATTTGTTAAAGACGCACCATATGGCGAATGGAGAATAAAACGAGAAAAGATACTTAGTTATTCTGAATCAGCCGACGTTGAATCTAAGGATATATACCACAAGAATAATCAAATGTCATTATTATCATCAATACCATCGGTATATGATCCCGCAGCTAGACATAAAACTATTTATCTGAACGGGTGTGGTGTTTCGGGTAAAACACGCATCCGATTGAATTATTTCGGAATTTTGACATGGTTGTTTTGACACCTACACATAGACTCGCCAGAGAAATGATCGAACGTGAAGTAAAATCTAAAACTTATCATAGTTTCTTTAGATAGTGCGGGGACGCATCGACTCCTGAACGAATGGGTGAAAAATATATTCCTAACATCATTACTTGGGATGAAATATGCACGGTGTCGCTGGAGACATTAAAAATATTTCTTGATTGGTTATTGACAAAGAATACTGCTGTGACCATGTGTGACGATCATAGTCAACCGCCGCCTTCTGTTGGATCATCTCCGCATGAATGGTTAAAGACGTTTGTCGATTATTATGAAGAAATAACTGATTATCGATCGATTGATCCAGAATTAAGAGAGTTTAAGAAATTAATCAGACTATAACCATACAAGATTCAGTGTGAAATAATGCGTGAAATAATTCCGGAAACACATATAAGTGGATTTTGGAATATGTGGAGCCCTACTGATCTGATAGTTGCAAGTAGAAAGATAGTTCGTGATGCACTTCAACAACAATTATTTCTGTTACATAAAGAAAAATTTTCAAATCTACCTGTACCATTGTGTTATCACCCAAGCAGATACTCGACGACAGAATATCGATGTTGAAATTCCTGGAATTAATGACAAACAAAATCTTGTACTAAATGATATTGTTTAAGTTCCTGTCAGTGCTGTTGAGAGCGCGTTAATGACGGACAAAACTCCATGGACTATAGGATATGCTATAAAGATTCATTCATCGCAAGGATTAACTATTTCTGATACAAATATTTGGATTGTTCATGATCGTATTGAATGGTCAAATTTAGTTTATCTTGCAGTGTCTCAAGTCAGAAGAATATCTCAGCTGCGGAGGGTTATCATAGACTTCACAGTAAATAATAATCAAACTACCGGCAATGGAGATGATGTAGTAAAAAGATAGCTAGTTATCAGCAAAGTGACCAAAAAAAAAAACAAACATAAGGGCGACTGATCTCGATGCTGAATTTATCATGACACTGAAACAGCGACAGAATAATCACTGTGCGAGTTGTAACATGGTAATATTGTGGCAGTATTCGAGTAATAATCCAAAACAATTCACTGTGGATAGAATTAATAGTAGTCTTGGTCACACACGCAAAAATGTGATGCTGACCTGTCTTGAATGTAATCGACGTCGGGGCGCTGGTGCACTACTTTGACAAAAGTGAAGGCGGTGGCAATTGTGTATCTTCAGGAATTACTTGTAATTGTTCACGTACAAATCTACGTTGAGGAGCAGTTGAATCTAATCTGCAAATTGCAGGTCTACCCGTGGATCTTACCACGCTGAAAATTTTATGTGCGGTCACACTCCAAATAGGATCAGCTGCTCTTTGTTTACCACCTTCAAGTTCACCAGGTTCATATAAATATCTTACAGTCACATTACCTAGTACAGGCTGTTTTAAGAAAGAGTCATGTCGTTGTATTGGTATATGTTTTTTCGTGATTGCATTGATAGGTTTCATAGAAATTCCACAAGTAATTTCATTATTTAATGCAGCTATCGCACTTGGTAGTCTTGCAACCCATTCATGAGATCTCATGTCTTTCTGAACTTTGTTATAGGATATCTTCTGCGCATATTGATATCCAAATAACCGCTCAGCAAGTGTTCAATTAAATCGTTCAACGATTGCCTGGTCGCGATGAATTGCAGTATGTCCTCGTCTGATTTTGACGTTATGTTGTTTCATCAGAGATGATACTGCACCAAGAAATTCTTTGCCAGGATCAACCTGTAGCAACTGCGGCCATCGTAAACTGCCACATTGATAAATTCGTTCAAACGCAGATGAAACTTCAGTTGCTGTTTTAGTTGATAGCGGCTCTGCTTCTTTATACCTACTTGCAACGTCAACGACAGTCAACGAGTATTTGTATGTGCGTGATTGACGTCTACTAGTTTTAATAGTATCATGTGGTAAAAACAACATGTCTGCCTGATGAATTTCAATGAGAGTGCTGACATCAAAATGTGCGTACTGAATTTTTTTAGGTGGTGGTAGATAAACTTGCCATATTGCCTGTTGTGCTAACCAGTCTGCCACAATAGAACATGCGATACCTGCTGCATCAGCAAGTTTACTAATCACTGCGCTACCGCTCCATTATCCTTTTGGGCTATAATAAATCGATTCCATTATTATAATAATAATCAGTTAATTAATTACCGGCCCCTAGTACTAGTTTACCTTTCATCACAGATTTTACTAGGAAGCTAGCAAGTTTTTCTTTGACAGATTTACTTTTTATGAAATTTAATGAGTGAATCAACTTCATGTCCATAATATGTCGTTGTTGTAAATCCCTATTTTTATACGCGACATCATGAACGTGGCAGGCTTGATCAATCGCATTTATTGGATACTCTCCAGGTCTTGGTTGGTCTCTTTTGTCAAGTCAGATATCAAGTCGGGTTCCAGAACCACAATAATTATATCCATGAAGATGCTTTTCACCAGGATACTTAGCCCATTGAGCTCCTTGTAATTTTCCCAGTGAAGCAGCAATGTCTCCACCTGTTTTATTAGAGATAAATTTGTATTTTTTGTACCACATTTTATACACTTACCTGTAAGTGCACACTTTTTATTTTTTGTTATTATTGTTGTTAATCCACTGGTGGGGGTGGGAGCTCTGGAATTGAACATAATATAAATTCATATTATTTATTATATTTGTACAACATGGATATGATTGATATTCAACGACATGAAAGCAAGAACCAGTCAAATATCATCCAGCACTACCAAATTCTATCAGCAATTATCATAGGTCCGTCTGGGTCTGGTAAGGCGCAATTGTTGCTTAACCTGATAATGAGATGGCTCAAGTGGGATAAGTTGTATTTAGTGGCACCATCTGTAGATGATCAGAGATGTTACAACGTGCTTAACGATTTTAATGAAAATGCAAAATTGTTGGACGAGGACGGTAATGATATTATTGACTTTATCGCCGATATTGATGATTCTCCATCTGTAGATGACCTTGATGGTATTAATAATCTCGTAGTATACGATGATGTGTTGCTAGACAAACAATCAAATCCAGCTCGGATAATTTCTCGAGGCAGACACAAAAACAAAGATGTTATATATGTTACTCAGCAATATACACAAATACCTAAAGTGATCAGAGATAACTGCAATCTTCTGGTTGTCTTTAATGGTGTTGATACCCACACACTAAGAAACATTCACCAGACTTGGTGTTCAGGAGACACGGATATGATTAAATTCAGAAACTTCTTTTCATGTGAGCAAGTGATTCCTCATGGATTTATCATGATAAATTTGCATGATCCTCAGTCACGATATCGTGTAGGTCTCGATAAAATGTTTGGTTGAGAGACCATTACTTTTTTTTTACACCCATGTGGGGAAAGGTATATTTGATGTACACAAAAAAATAACCCAGTTAGAGGTCTCTGTGATGCTTGTATTTTTTCTCCCGTCATAGGACGCTTTATTTTGGTGTGAAATTTTGGTCTGTCTACCATCGCTACTTTAGCGTTATTGATGCTTGTATTCTTTTCACCCTCCGTAGGAAGCTTTATTTCGATCTGAAATTTTGGTCTGTTCACCCTGTCTGCTACTCTTTGTATAGCGACTAATCTTTAGAAGATCTAAGTGCATTACAACATTTGACAAACATATATGATGATATGATTACAAAAAACAAACCATGAAATTAGAAAACTGAAAACATGCTGTAAATATTTAAGGTAAGGAAACTTTATTAGGTCTTTAAGTCTATTCTCGCAGTCGAAATAGTTGAATTTTAAGAGCGCTCTTGAATGAGATCACTGTGTCTTTGTGTCTAAGTTCATTGGGCAATTTGTTCCACATTGCTGGGCCCTGGTTAAAGAACATTGTCCATATGACTTCATTTTCATAGTGGGAATAATGAGAATATGATTGTCAGAAGAGGATCGTAAGTATCTTGCTGGTGTGTAAACATGGGTGAGGTCAGATAGGCATGTTGGACTGGAGCTCGTCAGTGAAACGTAGCACAGAGAACAAAATTTTGTGTTTGATTCTGGATCAAATGGATAGCCAGTGTAGGGTACACTGAGCAGGGGGGAGGTGTGCTCTGATCGCGGTACTCTAAGTATGATCCGAACAGCTGTGTTTTGAACTTTTTGAAGTTTCTGGAGCAGATATTGAGATGAACCAGACAGAATTGAGTTACAATAGTCCAGTCTTGAAAGTACTAAGGAACATACAAGTATTTTAATGGCATCAACTGAAAGATAATTGTGAATGGAGCTGATGCGTCTCAGCTCAAGATATGCAGCCTTGCATATGTTCATGACATGGTGGTGGAATGAGAGAGTACTGTCGAGAGTAACACCTAGGTTTCATACTGACTGTGTGAATTGAATGTTGGTGTTGCTGATATTTATTGTTTGAGATAAAGGATGTGAATGAGAAAGTCTTTGTTTTGCAATCAGAATGGCTTCAGTTTTATCATCATTCATCTGCAGCTTGTTACATGTCATCCATGATTTCATATCGGAAATGCACCTCTCTACACCTTGGATGGTAGCATCAACTTGAATTGGGCAGCTAGATTGTATATTTGGGTGTCATCAGTGTACAATTGGTGAAACACTGGATGATGATCTATGACACTTGAGAGTGGCTGAATGTAAAGAATGAAGAGAACAGGTCCAAGAACAGACCCCTGTGGAACACCACAACATAGATCAACTGTAATCAACAGTTCTGCAATATTCATTTTTATAGCTATGAATTCAATGTAATCACTGTCAGATGATGATGATAATGATGGTCATAATGATGATTGTTGTTGTTCTTGTTAATTATCAGGCTAAATCTGATCTGGACTCTAACTACAAAGCAATTTCATTTTATTGTTCCAAAGATGTCAAAAACTGCTTTTCAAAATCACTTTAACTGGTACTTAACTTGACACTTTCAAATTTTCCTATTTTCCCAAATTATTATGAAAGTGCTTAAAAAGAATGTATTTTTAATAATAATAATAATAATAATAATAATAATAATAATAATAATAATAATAATAATAATAATAAATAAATAAACAAATAAATAAAGAAACAAATAAATAAATAAAATTGTACATTGCTTAAAGATTACATGACTGAATGCTTGTATTTTAAGTCCAACATTTGAGACCATTAATAGAAAGATAATCTGACAATGAAGCAAAGATATTAATCTGTCATCACAACATCACACAACTGATTTTGATAGTGTCAATTATCAAATCATTTACAATACATGTATTAGAGTTATAAAAATATTCACTTCATTTATTTGTAATTTTTTTTTTGCATAAAACATGAACCTTCTGTGACAAGATATCTAAATAATGGAAGTCTTGTAATGTAATAAATACCATTTTAAACTGACATAAAAGTTACACAGCTCTGTGAATAACACAACATGATGTTCAATACAAGCCAAGCTAGATACATGTTAATCTACCAGGATGAAGAAAATAATAGGTCCATCTTGAAATATTGAGCAGAACAAAGAGGCTCATCTATTGGGTTCAAGAGAGCTATAAAATTCCATGCACCCGAGATCACTAAGATGTACTTAATTTATTGCCTCATAAACTGTACATAAACTTCTTTGTTGAAAGAATATTACATAAAAGTTTCTTAGTTCCCATTGTTGGCAATACAAACAATTGTTTACAAACATCACGCTAGCTCTAGCACTTACCTCCCTTGGGGCAAAAATGCATCCTGTCCAAATGATGATCAGTTAGCATTGTTTAATGTTATGTTTATATAATGTGTGCTCCATTATTATCCATGATTGTAGATTGTGATGATCATTAACTATTAATTTAAAATTATTTCTGAAAATAGAAAAATACTCTTGCAGCTAGTCACAGTATATTGCCTACTAAGGGGAGGCAATCCCTTTTTAGGAAGGGAGATAATTTCAAATACACATGGGCATTTGTCCATTTAAAATACACTGTCACAAGCAGGTTATCTAATCTTTCATCACATACAGCAGCAGCAGATCAGGGTTTACACTGTTTAAAATTATAAGTTCAGCACTTCCTCAGTATAATGCCTTTCATGATAATATCACTCCTGTTGTAAATCGAGTGTAGTACACATATCATTTCATTAAGTGGTACTAAAATGATATGTAGGGTACTAAAATGATATGTACGGTTTCAAACAAAAGAAAACTCTGGAGAGTGGATGTATCTGTATCATTGATCTATGCATGGATTTAAGGACTGAACAGGAGGACATGTCTGAGAAAAATAAAATGTATGGGAACCCTCATAATAAGTATCATTTTCTTTATTTTAAGACACTTTTATTGTAAGGTAGTATACTACATGACTCTCATGGATAACCTTATAATGGAGAATACTGAACAATAAAACTAAAATCAAGACACATCCCTCAAGAACTCAAGAGGTTGTCGTAATGTACAGTCAGACCTAAGTTGAAAAAACACTTGTATTGGAGACCACCTGCCTTGAAAGACTAGGTTATGAATGTATGGACTAAAATTTTATATTGTATGATGACCTATTCAGAGAGACCACCTGTCATGAGAGACCATTTTTTGTTGCCATTATAAGAGGGGTGGTCAATTGAGAAATTAGTTTCAGCACATAATAAGGATCTGGTCTCAAGACTAATGGTCTTCCACAGCAGTGAAATTTCAAGCCATGTTTTACAGTATGATTAGCACAGATCCCAATCTGTCAGCAGTGCCATATGCAATTGCAAATCAAAGTCTGCAATTATCACAATTCAATGTAATAAAGCCTTGCAAATACATGTACAAGACTTAAATACAACTGTATTATATGCCTCATTATATCAGTCATAGGTTTTTTACTAGGTTTAGATACTTTGCTAGTTGTTTTCTTCATTTTATTTTTATTTTGTGCAGAAAAAGAAACCATAGACTAATTCATCAGGTGACTCCAATGAGTCTCCTTTGGCAGATGATTCACCATGTAAAAACCGGAAAGTATTTATCTTAAACTTCATTATATGTTTTCAGAGAATGACACAACTTAATTTCTCTCTGAGTTTCATTACACTTCACAAAGTTTGAAACCAATAGGTTTGACTAGAATCAGAATCATTGCCTGGGAAGAAATAAAAGCAAAATAAAAATCATTAAATCAAAATTGTGTTTAAATAGATGAGATCAATATGCTAAATGAAAGTTGAACTACTGGTAAATTTAAATCTTAAACAGATGTCTAAGTAAACCCAAGTAAATTCCATGTGACGAATTAAAATATTCATCTTTCTGTATTTAGTAGTGGAGAGAATAAAAAGCTCCAAAACCAAGGAAAGTCAAGAACAACAATAATCAATTCTACAGGAGGTATTGTTGATCTGGGGAAACAGAACACAAACAAAATTGTTCATATCCAATATGGAAGGCACAAGAAGAAGAAAAAGAATAAGGAAAAAGATAAATCTTCAAGGAGTCACAAAAAATGCAAGCACAACATCAAATATGAATCATATACTTGTCAGATAATCTGTATAGATTTGAACAAATTACATGTAATTACCCATCTTCTGTTGGTGTGGGGTGGAGGAAGGGGGTAAGTAGCATTTTCCTGAATTTGTGGTTAAGGTTACATAATTAGATACAGTGAACCTTGAACAGACTATATATATACTATTTTTGGTCACCTAGCCAAGCTGGACACCTCAGATTACTCTGTGATGGAAGCTCTAAACAGTACCTTGGAAAGAAAAATAAAGTGAAATGAAAATGATGCATTCAGATTTACCTTTGGGGCACTCTGAGTGTAAAATAATGCAAACTGATTTAAAAATAAGAAACATTCCGATTCAAAAATTGTCATTATCACACACACACACATACCACACACACACACATGCTATCATAATTATGTGGCAGTATATTGTAAGATCAGCTATACTGTATGCAAGCCTAAGTTTTGATGTCACGCACATTTTTACATCATGATAAGTAAATACTGTCCCCAGGAATGAGGGGAAAATATATCCACTTGATACAAGTAGAATAACAGAGTGTAAAAATATAAAGAAAAAAAGATAAAGTTGCTTTTATACTACAAATATTTTGTTGATTACTGTATATAAAATTGTACTGAAAACTTGTCTTATAATTACATTTCTTGAAAACAGTTAGAGAAATGTCTAGAGTTATAATAATCCCAGGAAGACTCTTATTCATAAAGGTCAAGTTTTTGTAGATATGGAGTCACACATAGACCAAGAACAAAGTCAGCGAGATTGTCCAGGAAATTTTTAAAAAATTTGTGATGAGACACATACAATTTCTAACATGGAGCTGATTGTAGAGGTGGCTAAAATCAACTGGAATTATTTGTTTCCCATCTGACTAGAGCACAGGCTTCAGAGATGGCAATAGCTACATCATGACAGTCCTCCATGTTGTGGAAGGCATCATTATTCCAGGTATACCTTTCTTAATTTAAAACAGAGAAGCTAATTGATAGTACCAACATGTCAATCAACCTCTCTCATCTCCAGGGCTCAGAAAATCCACTCACCCTCTGATCCTGACCAGGTAAAAATCTCACTCATTTCTAGGGCTCAGAAAATCCACTTGCCCTCGCATCCTAACCAGGTAAAAACTCACTCATTTCTAGGACTCAGAAAATCCACTTGCCCTCTCATCCTGACCAGGCAAAAAGCTCACTCATTTCCAGGTCTCAGAAAATCCACTTGCCCTTGCATCCTAAGCAGGTATAAAACTCACTCATTTTTACGGCTCAGAAAATCCACTTGCCCTCTCATCCTAACGAGGCAAAAAACTCATTTCTAGGGCTAAGAAAATCCACTTGCCCTCTCATCCTAACCAGGTAAAAATCTCACTCATTTCTAGGGCTCAGAAAATCCACTTGCCCTTGCATCCTGACCAGATATAAACTCACTCATTTCTAGGACTTAGAAAATCCACTTGCCCTCTCATCCTGTACAGGTAAAAAAACTCACTCTTTTCTAGGACTCAGAAAATCCACTTGCCCTCTCATCCTGACCAGGTATAAACTCACTCATTTCTAGGACTCAGAAAATGCACTCTTCCTCTCATCCTGTCCAGGTAAAAAAACTGACTCATTTCTAGGACTCAGAAAATTCACTCGTCCTCTCATCCTGACCAGGTAAAACTCTTACTCATTTCTAGGGCTCTGAAAATTCACTTGCCCTCTCATCCTGACCAGGTAAAAACCTCACTCATTTCTAGAACTCAGAAAATCCACTTGTCCTCTCATCTGAACAGGTTTAAATTATCTGCGCAGAACAATTCTTTACTGCCTACTTATCCAAAGGCTGAGTAGATGCAGATTTGAATGCATTTCCAACCTTTAACAAGTGCCTGAGTTCAACATTGTTTAACATTTGGTGTGCATCAGTTATAAGTTATCTATGCCTGAACTGTCTTCTTGATGTCAGCATTGAACATGTTGCAAAGGAAACAACTTGACTTTTTTTTCTTACAGTGGTAAAGGATTTAATCTGGATCCTAACATAAGTAAGTATTATGAACATATTAGGCTGCGGTTTCACATTTCGCCCTTGGTTTCTTAATAGTGTTTGCAATTACAGTGACACTTTGAGGTAGTTTAGGAATCATTTTGAAATACAATACTGTTGGAATCAAAATTTGTCTGCATGTTTGTTTGTTCAACAGTGCTCATTATTATAGCAATACTACCCAGTTTTTCATGATCATTCACCAGTTTTAAGCGGTGTTCAGAATTTTGGTGGAACAAGTTGATTTCCATTAACATTGCTTGTTTCACTTTGGAATCTGGCAACTAAAAAGCAAGAACATGGACATTCAAAACACTATGAAGAAAAAAATATATCTTCCAAGAATAAATTCCAGTTTTTTTTCTGATGTAAACTTTCTTAGCAACAAAGAAATTTGTACAGATGTTTATGGCTCAAATGGATACAATTCTTCTGAACACTCTTTAGAGCCTGCCAAGGGAATAAATGAGAATGAACAATAAAAATTTAAAAATTATTCACAAGCCAAAATTGCAGAAAGGATTAACAGCAAGTATACAAAAACTGTTTCCTTGTAACTACTATATCTTTATACCTATGCAAACTTTCAGAATTGAAGGAATTTTAGTCCCTTTTGAGATAGCAGGTTTAATTATTAATGCTTCAAAGTATTATTTTAAATATAATACTTTATATAAATTTTGATTAGTTTGGTAAATATTTGTTAAGCCAGAGTATTTTCTGCATTACAATACACCTACCCCCTCCCCCAAAATTTTGTCTTTAATTTTCCTTCCCTAAAAGTGCATATCATATCCAGCCTTAAAAAAGTTCCCCTCTCCCACATAAATATAAGCAAGAGTTTATCTTTGACTTAGATATATCCAATAAAAGAATTTTATTTAACAGGAACCTTGCCAACTTGACCTTTGCAGTTTTATTCAAGATACATGTATCTATTGTTTAGTTTATTTTGGTATTCAGTGGATCAGATCAGCAACTAATGGCCATAGAGTACATGTACCTAAAACTGCACTCAAACAGAACAAGATACACTAGGCTTTTAAACAAAGGCACTCTCCTCATAAATTGTCATTCACCTGTTTGGAAGTTTGTCTATTCACAGATATGATATTAAAAATATTTTGAAATTATTGTTAGGTATCTAGTCAGTGGCTGTAAACAGCTAGAAAAAAGATAGAAACCATACAAAACTCAAAATTTTTCTATGTTCTTGAAATTTAACATATTTTACGACAGTCTAATACAACGATGCATGACATGTTTATTTTGCAAACATGGCTAACTTGTATATTTTTCACTTTATTTATGTACATATTGTAACAAGGGAAATCACTGTGATATGTATCATGACAATACTGCATTTAGGGAAGTTATTGCAACATGTCTCATGATACATACTGTACTGAATGCAATTATTGTGACATGTATCATGATACATACTGTACTGTAGGCACTGTATTGCTTCAGTGATAAACATGGTTCGCACTTAAGATCTTGAGCAGATTTGTGTGCATATGATATGGATTTTTAAAGTAGTTTAACAATTTTAATCATATCGCTACAATGTCTGCAGGGTGGTAGTTTATAGTGATGTCTTGCACCTCCGCATCATGCTGTAGACTATAGCATCATGTCCCACCCAGTCAAATTATTCTGATACCAGGAAGACGATTTTAATGCTGAGCAACAAGCAAGACCATTTTTATAAGTCTTTGATATGATTCGGCCAGGGGTCTAACCCGTGACCTCCCACATCCAACGTGGACACTAAAACCACTAAGGCCACCAGGGCAGTCTTAATCGTAGATGCCATAATTTACCAAGTGTGAGTAAAGCAGACTCAGAAATAAAGTCTCTAGAGTGCAACAAGCACAGTCAATGATACATAAAATTGCCATTACAATATATGCATAGATCTCATTATAAAATTAGTTTATCAACTGTTGTTCATAGTTTCATTGAAATTAGATCAGGAATATTTGGTAACCAGCTCAGCTAGATGCAAAATCACTTCATAACTGTGCATGGATCATCCACAATATCAAGCTCATCCAAAATTATAAAGCATATATTCCAAGTTTTATCAAAACTGGATCAAACATATGGCCTCCAGAGTGGTACAGATCAGCCAATCCAGTGCAGGATCACCTCATTTATATGCAAATATAACATTACAGAATTTGTCCAAGATATTGATCATATAAGCTTATATTCCAAGTTTGATCAAAATCAGGTCAGGAATAGTCTCCATAATGATAGCAATTGCAGCCATTCAGATGCAGAATCACCTCATTAATAAATGCAGACCTTGCTCATTACCGAAATCCTCTGAGATCTTGATGATATAAGCATACATTCCAAGACTGATCAGAAATACAGTCTCCAGACTGACAGAGAAGCATAGCATGCAATGGACACAGGGCTATACCAAAAGCTCACTTGGAATAATGGTCAGTTGAGTTAAACAGTCCAGAATGCAGAAAACTATAGGCTCAATTTAAAAAGTTGTGAATTCAGATCATTACGCAACTGAAGGTCCTAGAAATAGTGACCCTCACTACAGAAAGTTCAGATATTAGTACATTCGTTATGAAACTATGCAATCATCACAAATTTAGTTCCTGTGAAAGAACATGGAGTGTACAACAGTTAATGAACACAATAATTATTTTTTCACAAAATATCAAGCAATCCTTGTATTGCTCAAAACAGTCTCTGTTAGTAGTACAAATAAGCATCTTAAATTTTCTTCAAACTTTCTTTAAGCATTTTACATAGTCAAACAAAGGAACAAAATTGTATTCTTGTCTCCCTCTAGTCAGTGTCCAGGTTTGGGTCCAAATATATTTTCGGCCATATCAGGGTTGCAAAATCTCATATCATAACAAATTTCGGTCATACGAACACCCTGTTCAAGTATGTTTTTCTGGGGAATATTTATCTTTTCTTTCTGTGGAACGCTGTCATCATACAGCCGGTCTGGATATCCACATAGTAGCATGGTTACCACATAAGGCATGTGATTGTGCTTACTAACAATGAAACCAGGTGATCCGGATGCTCCTTTGTTAAAAGTACAATCACCTTGCTGTCATTATCTGCCCCTGTGTATCCTGGATGCTTCACTCGACTCCCAACCTGGTGTTGCATGCTCCATTGTTGTAGCTGTTTATACTCCTCTTCCATCAGATTCTGTCTGGGAGTTGATTTGTCAGACCCCTTAATCATACCATTGTTGTGCCCAACAAAATACAAGGGTACCATCTCTGATTTTGCAAATCTTATTAGTTTAGGTGGAAAATTTGAACCTGATCCTAGATTGCCTGGCTTCAGTTTGAGCACAGCTGTGTCAAGTGCTTCGTTTTCATAGTAGATTTTTGGCTCAAAGTTAAAGCATAGTGTTTGTCGCTGTAGTTGAGTAAAAAAGGAGTCCTCAGGCAACTCGAAGTCAAAGTCAATGTACACATCTGAATTTCCCAGTATTTTTGCTCTGTCTTCCTTGTGTTCTTCAAGTCGCGGAGGTACTGCAATAAAGAATCAGGTTATGATAGAGCACTGATGAATTAAAAGAATTCAATGGTGCACTTTTCTGAGTTGGCAAAAAGAACAAGTTTCATGCAATGTAAAGATATGTCAAGGCTACAATGCTTAGATATATTCACATAGGATATCAAACTAGTTCTTTTCCAGGACTCAGAACAAAACAAAGAGGTGGTTTTGTGCAAATTGAGATCAATAAAAGTTCAATTCAGTGCATCTTATCAAAAAGCAAATGCCACTCAAAACACATAAATATTTCAAATCTGGGCATGCAATGAAGAAATATGGCTTAAACATCTGCAATAAATTTAAAATATCACCCATGAAATGGATAAGTACAAAAAAAAACAGTTGACACAATATTCTTGCAATTTACAAAAAGATTACAACATCACAGTCAGCTATTTTTGTGGGCATTCATTTTTCATGGCTTCGTGAAAAATGGCATTTTCATCAGAACTAAAATTCATGACATGGAGGTAGGTATGTCTGTTTCCAAAAATGATCATTTCTCAGCGAGTTTTTAAATTCATCATTAGTTGCAATCCAACTTCCATGAAATTGGCAAGATTTATTATAGACTTCTCTGCATTTGAGATTGTCAATAAATAACTTGACACAGACAGAATTCATATTCCAAATCAGACAAAATGGTTTGCAATATTTACAGGAAATATTATTCATGACTATGAATCAGAGTAAAAACTTTACATTGATTATTGTGTCCAAAGGCAAAGGAGACATCAAAGAGATCAATTAATCTGTTGTCATTTGTGTATATGGTGGTCCCTCTATCATTATTAGGCCACCCCTTCCACAGCAAGAAAGTGACCTTATGCATGTAACAGGGGTGGACATTTAAGAGGTGGATCATAGAATATTGTGAATAATAATTACATATAAATAAGAAAAAAACTAAACTTGAAATATTTAAATTTTCAATTCAAAACTCATGCATTCTATGGAATCAATATGACAAAACTTATACTAATGTTATTTGAAACAACTATGAATAATCATCTAATCAACAACCCAGATGTTTGTGGCTCCTTTTAAATTCTTTGCATAATTTAACTCTATCATCTAAATTCAAAGAAAACTCTACTCCTAAAAGTCGATGAAAGATTTTTTTAAAAAAATGTGGAGAGCCATTAATCCATAAAAAGGCTTCAGGATACTAACCCAGTTCAAACTCAGTGTTGTTATAGAAAATACCAGTAATATTTCTGTTCTTGAATACAATGGAGAGAAGTTCTATTCCTATTGTTATGTATATCTATTTTGTGTTTAACTTTAGTCCTTGATTGTAATCATTTGTAAACAACATTTTTACTTGGATCTGAGTTTAGAACATTGGCTTCCCAATTGAAAAACTCATGGTCTAACTGATATTTGTCATGTTGTTTACTAAAATTTAAGTAAAACACTTGTTTTTGTTTACAACTTAGAATGTTCTGGAAATGAACTTGTGACCCACATCATTATTGTGTCTAAGTTTTAGTATAAGGAAGAAGCTCACTCCTATCTTTAAGTTTAGTTCAGACTTAGTCTGATAGGAATCTTTTATTGAAATTATTCAAAGAATTACAAAGTGCTCATTGACATTTAGGACTGAAACACCATTTGGGGATTATTGTGAATTTTTAATCATGGACATTCTGTATTATATCATTGTGATATGTCAAAAGTATTGTCACATCAGCTCATCCAAGAGTACTGGCACATCAGCATACTGGAATTCATTCAGAATGCTCTATACTTTTGGACTTGTGAGAGAGCTTTTAGGATTATTTGGGATTTAATTCACAATACTTTAAGTTCCTCTTAAATTTTCACTTTTTGTATTCTAGGGAAATAAATTATTTGTTGAATTTTACCAAACTTGTTAGTTTTGTTTTTTCTGCTACTAAGTTTAAGACCAGCAAGTTGTGACACTTTAAGAAATATGCATGGAGCTAATGGGTCTCCTTGATTACACCCTCTCTCTAAATGGAAGAACTTAGGCAAGTAACCATTTATGATGATGATGCTTCTGAGCATGTTGAAAAATACTATGAACCAATGATAAGAAGAACATTGGATAACCTTGTCAATAAAATCAGTCTATATACACCCAACTGTAACTATCATTTTCTATCCAATCCATTTTCTTACTGCTGCACAATGTAGTCCATTTACTTTCATTTTCCCTTCTAAACTGATAATGTCTAATGACATTTTGTACTTTTTGCAACAACTTATTCCTTCATTGATAATGAAACCAATATTGAACTAATTTATGGCTATTACATGAAATGCTGTGTTTACCAAGGAGGTGAGCTTCTGCCATTATCAACTGGTATAGTTTACTATCATTTCAGATTATTTCATAATCTAAGAGTGAGAACCCATGAGGGCTAACATGACATTTTCACTTTACAGTGACCAGATGTCATGTTGACTTAATCTGAACAATACTCTTCTTCTCAATGTTTGTAATTATGAGTGGTAACAACATCCAGTAATTATCAACTGACAAAACCTGACATTTAAGGAACACACAGCAGGAAGGATAATCAGATTACCAAATTCTTTGTATGGATTCAAGTTAAGTATTTCATCAGAATATTGGAACAATTGTTATTATACTGAATTTAGAAATCAAACAATATTTAGATTTCTATATGTAAACCTATATGCACCCACTCATGGTGGACTGCCTTCCTAGACAACATCTGAAAACAGATTCATTGGAATCTGACTACAAAAATGCGGTGGCACCTAGTCAGGGGTTTATTTGAAATGGGAACTACTGTGCATATATATATATATATATATATATATATATATATATATATATATATATATATATATATATATATATATATGGGAATAATAGAATCCATCATATGCAATGGTGTGGTATAATCTCAGAATTTGTGGGAAGGAATGAGACTGTAATCTACACAACTACTTGGAGCTTTTAGCTTCATATGTTCTATCCACTATAAGACAGACCACAGGGGCAGCACATGAACAAAACAAAAATATTGAAAATACTGATGGCTTGGAAGATCAAAGTAATACTAATTTATGTAAGTCAGAAGGAAGAACACAGACATTAACTATTTTTCACTGACCTTTTTACAACCATGTACATACCAGTATTGTTATAAGCAGCCTTCGCAATATTTTGCTCAAATAACTTTATATATATATATATATATATATATATATATATATATATATATATATATATATATATATATATATATAGAAGATACTATGATTTAAAAATAATGTGGACTTAACTTTAGGTTTGTACACATTTAATGCAGTTTACCTTTGATTGGGTACATGGGTAGCTGATCATTAGGACTGACGGATACCCGGTAGAGAGTTTTCTAAAATTTTGACAGCTTTAATGTTCATATAAATTCTCTAGTGATATATATATATATATATATATATATATATATATATATATATATATATATATATATAGATATATACGATATGAACAATCCTAATTATTGGTTACCCATGTAACTGATCAAAGGTAAATTGTATTAAATGTGTACAGACCTAAAGTTAAGTCCACATTACTTTTAATTCACAGTATCCTGTAAATATCACTACCTAATGTCATCTGGTTCATAGTCTAAGAATTCATCCTCATTGTCTGCTAAAGTTCTCACATCCTCCATCATCACCTAGTAAGTCATTGTTGTTTAGTCATCATAAATATCGTCTGACTCCCTTTCCTTAGCCTCACTGTCATATGCAGATGCTATTTATAGACTGAAATTGAGCTTTGTAAGAAATACTTTGATCATACAATTTGTGAAATCTATTACAGGTTGGAGCTAAACACGTCAATTGTGCGGCAAGATCAAATATTCATCCTCTGTTACTTGCCACTGTATCACACTCATGGTACAATCAAAGGGTCGTCATATGAGATTAAGGTTAAATATTTATTGGAAGATACAGACCTCTGCTTGCCACTGAAAAGTACATGTATTCATGGCTCAAGCAAAAGGATTGTCAACAAAGTGAGTGCTGCCCTTACAAGCACTGGCAGAAAACTTACATATGGTAAATGGCTACCCCATTGCTCATTTTATTACCCAGGTTATTATCAATGAGTGAGTACCTGGATACCAACTGAAATCTTTAATGAACATCAGAAACATTAATTGATAAATTATTGGAATTGCTTTTGAAAAACATTTTACTGTTTCAACTACAACCCCGTGTGGGAGAGATATCTACTATCAGGGCAAATAATTTACATAAACTTAAGTTTCCTCCCTTGAGATACAAAATGAACATGAGAAAGCCAGTGGATTTGCATGTTAGTAATTTTAGTAAGACCAGGGCTGAAATGAGTAAATGAAGCTTTGAATCAGAACACTACTACAAATATTTAAATAGAAAATCATTATTTATTTCTTTAGCTGGTGAGTTTGGAACTGTTTGATAAATAAACCAAATAAGCTGAAAATTAAGATATAAAATGCTGAATTAGCTAACAAAGGAATAACATTTTTAAAAAAAAGTACTAATGCATAAATCATCCTGTCATGAATAGTTTGGAATATACACCATTTCAAAAAATTGCCTGATTGGATCAGGTCATTGACCTACCAAAAAAAGTTCTCATCATAAGCCATTAAAATGGTGAAATGCATTTATCTGTGAGATTTGATTTATTTTTTTAATCTGCCTTGCCAGGAACACACTGTGACAGCCAACCTGGGCTTTTCAATGGTATGATTGTAGTAGCGCCTATTTGATGTAACTGCGCTATGGGGAATTAGTCACAAGCAAGTGGGTTTTTCTTTTCTACCTTTAATGGAACTCTGATACCTCTAGTTCTTCATGCTGACTCCCTTGCACTATGTTTAACCTGGCTTAAAAACAATCCAAATGGACTTCACAGAGAGCATTCCCTGACGACCTTTTCTAAACTAAACATCTGGTCTGATTGTGTTAGATGCAGACCCTTTATCTAACTCTAATCTACATATCAAAATGCACAAAATCTAAATTATGTAATCCAAAGTAAAGTCATATATCTACTCTCCATATGCACTCTTTTTCCACTGATACTGTATGTTAGAATTTTCAAAAATATTATATTAAGTAGGAAATTACTTGTAAACTTTATCCTTATGAGCAAATTAATTCAAAATTAAACTATAACAACTAAACTCTCTTAAGCACTTTATACCTACTAAAAGAGATTCAAATTTCCCTACAACTGGTCACTAATTTTAGTGTTTAAGTATTAAGGCAAACTTGCTATAATTAATTTTAATTAGCTTTAAAAACACACAATCCAACTGTCCTACTGACTCCTTTGTTTCAATTTCTCAACTAGCACTGTAACTTGACACCATTGCCTTAGAGCAGCTGCTGATAATATGGTATTCACCCCTCTGAATTTAACAGTGATTAAAGAGCTACTCCTCAATCACAGACATACCACTATTAAATTTATGGAGAGAATTTACAAAATTTAAACACAAATATATCTTCTCTTCTAAAACTTATACAAATACCATAGCACCTGAAATAAATAAATTTAGCCCTATAATATGATTCCAAATGGCACCCTTTGAGCCCAAGTCCAGCACACTAACTGCTAAGACAACCTGTTCTGTTTTCTAGGAATAATGATGTTGTGATGAAACCATTTTTCTTCTGTCAGTCACAATGAAAACCTTTGACCTTTAGGCTCCAAAAGTGACAGACAAAGTTTGTTAATTGTACATGGAGAACTTCTGATTTTGTGCAGAAATGAAACTGACAACAGACAGATGTCATAACAATTAAGTCACACTCATAATAATTTAGAGGTTGATTAAATGTTCGTTCATTCTAAGATACCCTTTTATAGTTTATATTTAATTTTTATTCTAATATTTATATTTTACATGCTTAGTCTGGCAAGATCCTGTCTATAATTTTTGCCAAATGTCCAAAGTTGATCTTCTTAAAACTGACAGACAGCTAACTTGGCATGTGACAGTTTTTACTGTAGCTGATTCACTACCAGGTGATTCACCCCTCTCTTTAAATACCAACCAGTTTGCATGAATTGGCTCACACAAGATCACAAACCCTGATACATATTTTTATTTGCCAAAAAATGCTCTATTCTGTTACTGGTAATAATAATCCCAATGCTTGACCTGTCATAATTTCATAGATATATGCTTGAATGTAGTGCACGAGAGCATTCTCAGGTACAGTTCAGTTCTGTAATATTCATTTTTATAGCAATGAATTCAATGTAATACATGTAACTGTCAGATGACAATGATTGTTATTATTGTTGTTGTTGCTGTTGTTAACTATTATCCTAAAATGTACAAATGTGAATTCAAATCACCAAGCACTTCATTTTATTGTTTCTAAACTGCTTTTCAAAATTACTCTTTAAGTTGCACTTATCTTGACAATTTCCAATTTTCTTAATTTCCAAAATTATTATGTATTTTTTAATAATAATAATAATAATAGTAACAATAATAACAGTAAATAAATAAATAAATAATTAAATAATTAAATAAACAAATAGAAAAAATTGTACAAATAAGTGCCTTAAATGTCTGGGATCCTAAAAACATTTAGAAACAAGTATTTTAAGCAAAATATTTGATGATACATGTACTAATTAATACAAAGAAAAGCTGACAAAGAAGTGAAGATATGAATCTCTCAGAGTGAAACATCGTGCAACTGATTTGATATTGTCAATCAGTAAATCATTTACAGTACATATATTCAAATTTTAAATATAGGATGTACGTAATGTTGTGTCCGTCTTGAGCTCAGAGGTGAATGAACAGTATCATCTATTGGGTTCATGACAGGCAAAACATTCCATACACCCCAGAATGCAAATATGTGCTTAAGTTATTACCCTATAAACTGTACATAAACATATTTGCTGAAAGAATTACACATAAAAATATCTAAGTTGCTGTTGTTGGCAATGCAATCAATTGTTTACAAACATCATGTTTGCTGCAGCAGTTACCTCCCTTGGGCACACAAAAATCTATGATCAAGGTTGAATGACCGAATGCATGTTTTTCTCAAAAACTCACTTGCAGAAGAATATCGCATAAAAACATAAATTCAGAAAAATGTTTTAGCAAATCTGGTTCCTTTTTACATTAACAGTTTATACAGACACAAATTTGCAATTTACTGTACCTGAGTTAATGATATCCATTACAACATGTCTTGCAGTCATGATGTAGTTCTCTCCAACTCTGAAACCCATTCCAAGAACACTTGGAGATCGAATAATTCCCACCGACTCAGCAACACGTAAGACCAACCGCAGGTTGTATATTGCATCTGTTTCATCATTGATTTTACGAAAGTTTCCCAAACAGTTGCTGTCATCTTCCATGGAATGATATCTGGTCTTGTCTTCAGATTTGACATCTACAAAATGGTAGTTGATGAATATTACTTGGTCCCATTATGACCAGAAATACATGGTCCCATTATTATCAGCAATACTGCATCCTACTATTATCAGAAATACCTGGTCCCATTATTATCATCAATACCTGGTCCTATAGTCATGAAACTGTAGGAGCACATTGTTTTATGGAAGCATCAAATTTATAACACAGAAATCAGCTTAATCCACAAACTTTTAATCTTCGATATCTTCTCTATGAGTAGGTTTTGAAAATGTGACATGATCTTAAAGTTTAAATACCTAGGTACATAAATTTGACAGCTTGAGTCTAAGTTCAAAGTTTTTGCTCTCGGTCTTTTTCAAGATTATGGTAGCCTGGTCATATATACTTTCGAAGCCTGTTTTAAAAACTTTTGTTAAAAGCTGGTATGAAAATATATCTCATGAAAGCTGGACAAGATAAAAGACCAGCTGCCAATGGCGCCAAACTGTGTCAGAATGTGTCTCATAATCTTGCATACAAATATTATAACCAATCAAATGTCCCCAACTTCAAAATTTGGGCAAGATTTGGTAAGTTTGGGATATAATTTTATTGTAAATAATGAGCTAAGTTTTATGAATTAAGGCCAGGATTTTACATCATCACAGATAAAGCTGACTTTAAAACTGACTGTTAGTCACTGTAAGTCTTCAATCAAACATATATCATCTTGACTGGAAAAGGAAATCTTGTATAATTTTCGTGCAACTGGTGCAAGGCTAAAGAAGTATGAAGAATGTTATTTCAGTTTAACAGTATAGCATATTTTCCAAAACTTCAAAGTGTTTAATGCCAGGATGTTTTCTATCATATCCGATTAAGTTCCTTTTTTTTAGCAATGTTGGTCATAGATTGACATCACATGTATAACATTTCGAAATTGATTCCTGCCAGACTTGCTTTGTATCAATTTTGTCAGAGTCTGTTTAGCACTTTTGGTAGAGTTGTTTAAAGAATTGTTAATGTTAGTAATGGATGGTCATACTTGAAGATGAAGTGGCTGAAAAGCAAGTAAACATATTGCAGAATGAATTGTATTAACTTCACATGTTTGTTTGCCAAGTAAGATGATCAAGCGTTAGAAGATGTATGCAAATCATATCAGAAAAAACTTTAACTGAAGCCTTAATGACAAACTCCTGCTATGTCAAACTTCCCACTAATAAAGACTCGACAATAAATAATTTTATTATATGACTATGAAAGCATCGTTAACTTGATAATCCTTGGTGAGGGCAGTTGGTTTATGGCCTATAAGTTACCAGTCTAATACATGGCCTGTGCAGTCATCTTCCATTAATTTTTAGGAACAAGCAAAATGCAGATGTATATGGAAAATTTAGTTGGAAGTAAAATTACTCTTAGCTGAAAGAATATAAATACAGATATGGCTAATACTTTATCAGTATAAACTATTAGAAGGTAATGAAAGTTTGGGTCCTTTGCCTGTTAATTTGAGATCAAGCAATATGTAGAGTCATGGTCTGGAGAACTCCAAATGGTGAATTTTAATGCTGGCCAGTGGTTGAAGCAGAAGAGTACAGTTAACATTTCTGTCTTGTGGCTCTATGTATACTAATAAAAATAACCTTATGCTTTTCTACAATTTCTCTACAATTTGCTTAACTGAAAACTTCACTTTTATCATCCTCAACCATTAATTCCCTACTCAGCTCATTTCTTCCCTCAATATTTTTAATGACAAAATTATTAGGGATTGGAAATCAATACCTTGGCCACTTAAATTTTCAAGCAGTTTTTGCTTAAGTTTGATAAGTACCTGGAGCAATGCCATTTCCTGGAATTCTTCACCAATATCTGTGAAGGCTGCACATAATTTGTAAGAATTTAAATATCTAGACTCATAAATAATAGAAATATAACTGTTGTTCATTTTTTTAATATTCATTATTATTGATTGATCTTTGAATTATATATGTATGTACTGTAACAGGGCATTCAAGCAATTTTTTCTCTCAATGTGTGTACATTCATCCCCTGCTTATATGACCCCTCTCACCAGCAAACACCTCCTCTGCACAAACTGATTCCTTGGCATCAACGAGATGTGTACAAAAGTACCCCTTGTGGATGGCCACCTTTTTTATGTGGCATATGGCCAGCATGTTAGGCCAAATATGTCAAATTTACCATTCATAAGTTGTAGCATTTTATCTAATATTTGTCCAAAACCAATATTTAATTCATACGGTAACTTAAGGTAAGTAATCTGATTACCTCTAACGATGTTTGTTTCCCAATGTCAGGCTTTCATTATTGAGAGACATGTTGGCTAAAGTGCATTACAACATATACCAAAGCAGTTAATATTATATTATTATTTACAAATGCTGACATTTACAACAAATGGCCTTAACAATGGTGTGATAAGAGTTTTGGACTTCCCAAAACAATGTTCTTGTCTCTGGTGATTATGAATGGAGGTAGTAGTTATTGTCAAGATCAAAACATAGGCTAAATATAACTTTTGTCGATTCAAACACAAAGAGAAATGAACCTTGAACAAACTAGGGTCACAGGCTAGGATTGAAAAATCATCTGACATGCGTCACTTTTTCATTTGTCGATTCAGAGTAGAAAAGTTTCATCTGCATGATTAAATTGCAATTAGCAACATAGGAATATTAATCATCACAGAACTTTAACATATCACATAAATGGAAAATTATTACAAAGATAACATAAAAATTTTTCGACAACAATAATGGGAAGAAGTCTGGCCAAAATATCTGATGCTGGAAAGACTCAATTAAATAACATTCAGAAGATGATACTATTCTGCAGCAGTGTTAATTTGAATAAATGGAAAGAGAATGATTCTAAATGCCAAGCGAGATTTGTACCAAGATTTAAATGATGTTCTAGCATGATTTTGCAATGTGCATGCCAAGAAAACCCACTGACATTTTACGCATAAAAATCAACAACTATAAGGAATATTCACTTGAAATAAGTCTATTTTTAAACAAGAAGAACGTTTTAGTAATCAGACAGTTAGTGTTACTTTTAAATGAAGATATTGAATGCTCTGAAGTTACATGAAGCTTTCTTACTATATACATGTACTACTCACAAATATACTCCATCTTTGCTATCCAAGGTTTTGATATGTTAACCCTATCTACACCTTGGCAAAGCTGAACATTCATGGGGAGTGCATAACTTGAATGTACTCATAAATAAGCAATTTTCCACTGCTGGTCCATGTTTGCACAAATACCTTTCAGTCAAATACACCTGTAATGGCTTCTTTCTGGCACGTAGTCATACTTTTGATGTTAAGCTTACAAAGTATCCTTTTGAAGTCAATTGCCTCCGCCATTTTCAGCCAATAAACAATGCACTGTTTTTACATGCTATTGGTTAGTTGGTATTCCAACTAAGGGAGACAATGCATGAAATCCAATAGATGTCGCTGGGACAAAATGCTAAAATATCTGATTGATCCACCAAGGTGTGGATGGCGTTAACATATCAGAACCTTGGCTATCGAAGATGAGTCCCTTTCTAGAAAGGTCATCCTTCTAATAAGGCTACTCTCCCGGTGCACAAAAGATGGCTGTATAAGAGTTAGACCACTGGACATTTAACCATTCAGAGATCATCATGGGAGAATAGCTTTAAGCCAATTATGTTACCCTCTTTAAATACGGGATTAATAATAATAATAATAATAATAATAATAATATTATTATTATTATTATTATTATTATTATTACTGCTATTATGCTTGGCTGAGATCATGGGTCCAAAACAGGTTGGGTCCAAAATGTGTTACATATATGCCAAAAATTGAATATATATAAAAACTTTTTTATGCACTGGTTGCATACCCTTGAGCTTATATTTAATGAATACATGTATTTATAAAATTGACCTCAGAGATTCATATTTTGATATAAACATAATGTGAAAAACAACACATTGAAAAAGTTGCACAAATAACTTGGTGTCTTTATTTTGCACAAATTACAAGAGGATATAGGCACAATTAAGCATAAAAATACAGAATATTTCATTTCACAGCATTTTTCAGTGAAACATTATGTGAAACTTGACATAAAGGAGTAACTTGACATATAACGAAAACACATGACTGGACACCATTAACTGCAGAACATTCACAAGATTAACTTTTTCCTACTTAAAAATTCTGAAAATTTTTTTATTATTTAATCTGTTCTTTGCATATTGCCAGTATTCAATGGCCAGTTAACATATGAAAAAGCAATATTATATGTTAATTCACCATATTTTGTTTAAAAACTACATTTGTTATGCATCTAACTAGGACAACTAATCCTAACTAAGATGGCAAATGATCTATAAATATTCAAATAAATAAAAACAAAACATTACATGTGATGTTGGAAAATCCATAACATTATAAAAAATGTTAATAAAAACAAAATAAATGGGTGAGTGAAGAGAAAATATGAAGTTATGTCAAACAGTTCTGCATTTAACTAGTGGTAACAGAGAGATAATGAGCTTTCATGTCTTAGTTATTAGTGTTACAAAAACGATAGTCCAGAAGATATAGTCAAAGCTGCATAGTAATTACTACACGTGAACAAATTTTGCTGCATTAAGTACAAGTACAAAAGCCATTACTGAATCCTATGTTGAATGCAGCTCTTAGAATGCTGCTGTTGTTGTTGTTGTTGTTGTAGGGTTTAATGCCATTTTTCAGCACAAAATAGGCTATACATGGCAGCCAGTATTAATGGTGGAGGAAGAACCCAGGAAAACCCCGGAAAGAACCACCGACCCACAAGAAGCTACTGGCAAGCTTTCTCACATACCCACATAGGCCGAACCCGTGACTCGACCCCACACAGACAGAGGTGAGATGGCAGTGATCCATAACGGTGAGCGCTTTAGACCACTTGGCCACTCAGGGCCCCCCTCTTAGAATGCAAAAACAGTAATATGGTATGTTGGTCAAGAAATGCGGTCAGCCATGTAACCGCCATTTTTACAAATTCAACCAAGCCTACATATATCAACAGTGAAAGAACATCCATTCTTCAAAAACACCAATTCCAACATTAAAAGTACTACAACCAATGATCTAATTTAACTACCGGTATGTTACCTTTGATTCAGACAAAACTTATGCTTCATGAACAAAATTGGTGCTCCTCTGATAGTAGTCACATGGTTCCACATATAACAACTTTGGGATCTATGGACATGAACAAAATGTGCAAGTGCTAGTAGTCAAATGGCAATATCTGTGCATGTTTTAATGATATAAGGTAGTTTCATGTGCTGCAGTCATGATGTCTAGAGAACTATTTGAGTGCCACAATAAAAGGTCCCCGTTCAAAATGTCACGGACACAAAATTCAGGACATGAAATTAGGGGTTGTTGTTTCAAAATATGAACCCTTATTATGGGCTGTATCTGTGTAATAAAAAGGTTACAGCATATTTTATTATCTGTGGGCTATTATTTTCTTCTTGGTGTTTTTGTTGTAATAATACAGGACAATAAATAGTACATGGTTTGGTGGACACGACAAGTTATATGCATGACTAAAATTTCCTGATCTTAAAGTTTGCAAACTTTTAAAGATACTTTTTCTGGCCTCTAATTATGTTATTTGTCTTTAAGAAATTCACAATGATGTATTCTGTTGCTCTTAATTTTGCTAAAATTACACACAGCTGCTTCAAGGAAAGTGATAATGATGATGTAACAAAATGGCAGCATAAAAATAGACCAAATTATTTAATTAGTTTGCTCTCATCAACAGATGCAAAATTTCTGATACCTGATTGTGCATGTTGGAGGTATTTTAATTATTATTGCATTTATATATCTACATCTGGATGCTCTAAGGTAAACTTTTATCATAATTTTTTTACTCTAAAGTCAGTCAGCCTTGGCCAAGCACTATTATAAGCCCCTTTTCTCAGTTCAATTATTTCTTATACCTATATATTCTGGGTCTATTCATTAACTAAACATTTTTGGGGCAACTTCACTTATCCATGTGAAAATAAATGGAATTTTCTAAATATACATAGCAATGAGAGATTAATAAAGAAATACAGGTTGGGCTGCAAAAAATATAATGCTTTATTTTAACTCATTTTGTTAAATGTTTTGTGTGATGTTGAGAGAGTAGCATAAATCCCACGATAGAACTGACGCTATATAAAAAGAGCATTAGTAGTTAATTCTTTTGTTTTTAAATTTTGGGATTCCTTGTAATGACACTTTTTAAGACATTATTATGCTGAGAAAATAGGAGCAAAGTGCCTTTCCCAAGGACACAACCAATTATGGTATAATAGTGAGTATCAAATTCACGACCAATTAATTACTAGTATGGCACTCTACTAAGCTACTGTGGCTCCCTTAACAAAATGATACATTATACGGTACCTTATTTCACAATAAATTTTACTTTTGATATCAAAACTGTTATTCAATAATTTTTGTTACCTTTTTCAGTTCTGTGCTCCTTTGTCTTCTTTTTCTTCTAGGGGTAGTTAATTATTTTACTGTTGTTTCCAAACTGAAGATTTTTTCCTGAGATGTTATAAGTCACCACTCCACCTACACCTGGAAAAAAATATTTTTATATGAAAACAATTTAACTTATTGAGGTACTTATTTTTATTTTTTCTACATATAAGAACTGTATGTACTTGTTTATAAGAACTGTATGTACTTGTTTATAAGAACTGTATGTACCTGCTTATAAGAACTGTATGTACTTGTTTATAAGAACTGTATGTACTTGTTTATAAGAACTGTATGTACTTGTTTATAAGTGAAGTCCAACTACAAATGCCTCAGCAGATCTGTGTCTATGCAGTTTGTTAGGAGTATTCAGCAATAGAGATCCTTATCTTCTGGTGCTTTTTTATGAGAACAGATCAGGGTGTATGGTGTTTGCAGCTGCATTTGACTTATAAACAGTTACAGTTACAGTCTTGTAAATATTTCAGCAACATACCATTATAGTGTATCAATGAAAATGTTTTCATACAATATTATCAATTTTAAAAGAAATATTTTCACTTTGATTGGATGAAAATATAATTTGCATAAAAAATATGGATGTAAAATCTTTCATAAACCACATAACATGGTCATGTGACTGGTCATAGATTCTTTCCTGGATGCTAAACTAAAAGCAATTGACCATAAATGGTATCATTTATTTGCTTAAGTAAGCAAAACCAATTTTAAAAAATTCTCTGACGGATAGAGATGATGCTTAATCTGTTAACATTATCTGATGTTGTGTGGTTAATTTGCCATCAAGTCTTTGTACTTAGCAGTTACATTTATCACAATCCTTCATAGCTCCCAGGCCCTATGCCAGCCATTATAGTAGTAATTTGCTGTTATTTCTGTTAAGGGAAAAAGATCCTAATAAATAGTTGTTACTCCACATACATACACACATAAAATATTTGTATAACCAACATACAAACAACAAATATTTTTTAAAAAGACCTACAAACTATAACTAGAGTGTTTGTAAAACACATATGCAGAGTACCCCAGGCAGTGTATTGTTCTATCCAACCCCAGAATCTCAGCTCCTTAAATTGGTCAAGTCACTGAATGTAAGATTTAACAGAGAATCTCATGTCCATTGTATAGGAGTATCTGACGTTGTCTTTTTAAGCCCAGTATATATATTTAGTTAAAGTTAAGACTGGGAATTTCAATAACATTTAAATTATGACTCAGGGGCCACAACTCCCACCTCCACCATTTGGTGTATTGATAGTTGGGTCATTGGTTCGACACACCAATTCTCAGACAGGTTAGTCTCATAATTTTTGAGGTTATTTGTCTCTATGCTTACAAGGTTGCATTGGATATTGTGATACAGTCTGTCCATCCATGTAAACAGTTATATCTAAGTATATGGTCACATCTAAGTAATGTCCATTAACTCCTCAAAAAAAAATTTGAAAAAAAAAGGATATAAAAATTGGTTTAATGATAGTCCAGCGGGTGTATATTATTGTACAAAATTTTCCTCCTGTATGTGCATACAAGGCCCAGGGTGTATATTATTGTACAAAATTTTCCTCCTGTATGTGCATACAAGGCCCAGGGTGTATATGATTGTACAAAATTTTCCTCCTGTATGTGCATACAAGGCCCAGGGTGGCATACAAGGCCCAGGTAGGTCTAAGTTACTTGCCTTTAAAGATCACTGACCTCTGTGTGTGAGAGTTTAATGAGTTCCAGTGTGTCACGGTCCTGGGGTATTCTTGGATTCTTCCTCCACCAAATAATACTGGCTGCCATGAATAGCTTATCACATGCTCAATAATGTCATTAAACCACACAAAATCAAACCAAAACCACACAATAATGTACCTGGTTGCATGTGAGCAATATCATTGAATTCCTCCTACACTGCTAAAACTAGGCAATAAGACTTGGGGAATTGAAAGTCCAATGGGTGTAGATTTGGATACAGTCTGTCTGAACATGTTTATGGTTGTATTGGAATAATATCCTTGAACTCCTACTACACTGTTAAAACTGGACAATGAAACTCGGTCAATGAAAGTCCAATGGGTTTATGCTGTCAACCTTTGACCTTTTCAGAATTTTCATTACATCATAGGAGTGAAGGGGTTGGGGGTTACTTAAATATCAAAGAACTCCCAAACTGTATGTCACACTTGTCTAACAATTGTATCGTTGACCCAAGTGTTAATTTCTTTCAGACTTGGGCCTCTGGATGATGCCGCAGGATTCATCCTTACTCCTGGGAACCTAAGCCCAGGGTAATAACACAAAAACTGTTGACGTTCATCTCATCCATATATATATATATATATATATATATATATATATATATATATATATATATATATATACTTACTGGGTATGAAAAGATGAAATTGCACATGCAACTGACTTTGACCTTTGAGGTATATATCTACCCTCAATAACTTATCCCTGGGTCACAACTCACTCTGCATACACTTACTGGGCATGCTGATGCAAAGACAACGTTATACTGTAATGATGCGGCAGGCTTTCAAGCATCCTTTTTTGTGAAAATTTAGGAAAAAAGTAGGGCTATTTTAGTTCTAAAATAATTGTGCAAAATCAGCTTGCATTATGCTACTTAAAATTCTGATAATGCTTGGAAAAGAAAAACAGAAGTTTCTTGCTAGTGATATTTAATATAATATTCAAGTTTCAATTTTATTGAATTAAGCCAGTGAACACTGGACAGCCCAACTCTTTCTAGCTGAAAATATAACTGTGAATATTCTGCTTGTATTGAAGAAAGTTAATTTCAAGTCCTGAAAATCCACCAGAAAAGTTGGACATTGTCTTATCTTTTATAGGTATAACCAACCATATCACTACAATTCTATTATTACATCACTTGCATAATCCAGAAAATATGTTATTTTTCTTCCAGGAATAAAAATGTTCCTTGCTTCGGCAGCCAACCTTTATCTCAAACTGCAATTTCTGACAAACATACATGCAAATTCTCTTGGATTGTCTGGTAGTCATTTGATTTTACACCCCATCTTTTAATCTACCAATTTGCCAACAAAAACTCCCAGAAATAAAAAATTAACTAAAACAATATTCAATAAACTGTTTATGACTATCATAATCCATCAATGAAATTGATACCTACCTAACAACCAATCAAACTGTGGTTTGAAACATGTGCTGATGTATTTGTTCTAGACATCTAAGTAGTCTATTCATCAGTATTTAGTCATGTATAACAGAATGCAGGCAACCTGAGAAGTATAAAACAGTTCTTGAACTATTTGTAAATATAATAATCTTGGTACCATGTTGAAATGTACATTAACAGATTAGAAGGAAAATACACTGTCGAAAAAAAATACACATGTTTGGAAGTTCAACAGTACTTGGGGAGAGGAATTTAAATGTTTGAAGCACAGTGAAAATAACATATAAGAAAATGAATAACGCTGTGTAACTATTATTCATTGTAGTTAATTTACATTGGTTTGGTATGATGTGCACCATTGCACTTAAATTTATGACAAAAATGGTTGTTACTCTAATCTCCCTGATATGGACCCTATCCAACTGATTGTGTAAACTGATCTCCCTGATTTGGACCCGGAAAACTTGGCATGTATGGGCAAGATAACAGTGTCTCCCACTCATGAAGCACAACAAACAGACAGGACAAACCGCTGAGGCAAATGAATACAGTAACATCACAGCACCTGATATCCCCTTCAAACTGCATCAATGACTGAAGCCAATAACCTCTTCATGATGGTTAGTGTATTGTATGAATTAAAGAATGTCTCCAAAATTTTGAAAATGTAGGGACATTAGGGCTGATTTAAAGAAAAGCGGGAAAAGTGGGGAGCCCAATGAAAAGTAGGGAAAAGGAAGACACCTGAAAACATGATGTAACTGATACTGGTCCTGGAGTCCATCCTTATGCACCACGGTACTAAGTAATATGTTAAAAGTTTAAAAACTATTTAAAAAATCTCCACCTTAAAGACAAATGCACATGCCCAAATGACCCATTCATCAGTCCTTATTTTCAAGGACCAACTCAAAAGACTGAAGCTTCAGAGTGAAGTTCAAAATGGGGAAGGTCCAGGATACATGTTTTACAATACAGAATTTTGCATTTTTGAACGTATGAAAACACACATAGCTCCAGCTCAAGCATTTAAAAATGTAAAGGGTGTCACACCACAGTGGAAAAGTTTGAAAACCCTACCTTGGTTGCCATCAGAAATTGAATGGGCCCCAACCTGATCCATGTAAATAAGAAAATGAGTTTTTGAATTAACAAATTCATTAATTTTAAAGTTAATTAATAAATTCATAACTCATTAATAAATAGCAAGCAAGATATAGTGATAGATAATAAAATAAATACAATTTACAAAATCTAATAAAAATTAGAAAATAAGACAAAAATGAAATAAAATGTAAAGACAATAAAGTCAAGAAAACAAACAATAATCAATTAAGTCATATAGTGTTTGTGTTAGAAATATGTCCCTTGAAGTTGCACAAGAAGTTTTCAACTGCAATGAGTTTAATAATTTAGAGAAAAGCAAATATATCACTGTAACATATAGTGTTACATGATTTAGAAAAAGCTGTTATTATTATTATTGTTCTTTTTACAAGGAATTTTCATTAGCAAATTATACTACAGTTATTTATTTAAGTGCCACATGTTTGAGATAAGAGTCAGCACTATTGGTAATTGTAATAAAAACACGGACTCACAAAACAAGAAACTGAAAAAAAATCTGCTTGAAGAAACCCATCTGTTTAGTATAACAATTGATGAGATTAAGTCATGACCCAATCTGCTTGTTTGGCAAAAAAGTCACTCACTATTAGAATCAATCAGTATGAGTCTTGTTTCTGACAAAAAAGCATAAAGCCAGTTTAAAAGGATGTCCTCTGAAGGAATTACTAAAAAACTGATGGGTGAAAAAGAATTCATGCTGAATCAGTGGGTGTTATAATTAACAAAGCATCCAGGAAACAGCTGTTGTCCTAATTTTAGGATAATTGATGCAGGTGGTAGGGAGAGTAAGTTTATGCTTTGTAAATTATGGAGTTGGGAAATCTAAGTGAGTGATGGTGATATCATATAATGCAGGGTTGGCATGAGGCAAAAAGCACCATGTGCAAAAAGATATCTGACCCACCCACCCCTTATCTGCTGATAAGAAAACTCATAAGAAACAGATGTAAGTTATGGCCAAAGAAAAAGATTTTCAAATGAATAAAAAACAAAGGTTTTGTTTTATTTTAGCTCTCTTGAATGATTTTTGCTCCCCTCTTTTTCTCCGATTTGGTGGCCCTCTGAAAATTGATTCCTGTGCAAGCACACTGCTCAAACGTGAAGGCTGAGTTTGTGCTGGTCCTACATAATGCATGGCATTGCATATAACATGTAGACTATCTATACAGACAAATCCTTCAAAACTTGAAGTCCTTGAGACCAAATTTAATTTTTGGTTTTAGAAAATTTTCAGTTTACTGACATTATCCCAGACATGAAACAATGTGTCCTTTTCCAATAAGTACCAGTCCTAAATTTTATGGCAAAAAGGTTTTAAAATAAAAATAATGGTAATGTTTTCATATGATTGTGAGAGAGATAGCTCCAGAATTTTGCTTATATCTGAAAATAGGGAAAGTGTTTGTAACTCAGAGAGATGCGATTGTGAGATAAAGTGTCTGTGTGCATTTAGGAATGCAAACAGTTAGGAAGGCTGTTTTCTTTTTTAACATTTAATGAAAAATTAGCTGAACACAGCACATTCCTTCTTAACACTGTCTTGTTGATCTCTTTTGGCAAAGTATCAAAAGCTTGGACATAGGCCTGGCTATTAGAGTGAAGACAGTTATTTAAGTAAAAAGTTTAATTTATGCAAAGCAATAATATGATACACACGTCAATAATTAGCAATGACGTAATCTTCTTTATTAGTTTATCTACAAGCCTTTAGTTATCAACAATTTACCTTTAAAGTACAAGGACTTATTTTTGGCTCTAATCTGTATCAGAAAATACATCAAGCATTGTTTTCTTTTTTACCTCTTACCCATGGAGCATTTCTTTTTTACCTCTTACCCTTGGGGCATTTCTTTTTTACCTCTTACCCTTGGGGCATTTTTGAGTGATTGTTACAGAAAAGACTACTACTTTATCTGCTGAACATAAGTAATGACCAAAGGCTATTTCTGGACCATCAATATCAACATAAGTAATGACCAAAGGCTATTTCTGGACCATCAATATCAACATTTCTGGTATTTAGCAGCTAAAGTACATCTCCAAGTTTGAAGCAAATTTCAGTTTTATACAAAAGTTAAATCTGGGACAAAATCATTTGTTTCAGTATTTAGAGTAGAATGATCCCTGGTTTAATGGCCAATTAAAACCCCAATGATATTATTGAAAGAAAATTCAGGAACAAATTAAAATTTCAATTTTATGGGAATTCCAGTATATCAAAGGTTCACTTTTGAGGGGTTTCACTCTGTGTGTGTGTGTGTGTGTGTGTGTGTGTGTGTGTGTGTGTGTGTGTGTGTGTAATAGTCCAATAAAGACATCTATTGGTGAAATATTTATCTTTTCTCAAAATTAAAAAATGAATCTTGTATTTTTACATGTGAAAACCAATTTTCTCATCTTGCCATGCAATGCAAAAAGACAAAGTCAAAAGGACTTAACAACAATCACAAAGATATCAAAAATAGATAAAACAAATATCATGGACCCAGATACACTCCCTTTGTCAAAAACTTTCCTCAAGCCCAGATCTTAATAAATTTCATGTTTAATCAGAAGGCTGCATCTTAGCAACATTTCCACATCAGGAATAAGTTAATTTTATTCAAAATGTTGAGTAAAATTCTATTACAAAGGGGTATGGTGTACAACATTACATCAACTGAAAACAAATCTGAACCTTTGGTGCATGGGCTTGTGATATATGGAGGGCAAAAGGTTTGCTTGAAAAGACAGATAGCAATGGTTCCTAGATTCATTGTGGGACCCTGATAACACAAACAATACCAGGCATTTAAGAATCAGTGGATCTCTCAAACTTAAAGGATGGATAATTGTTGAATTCATAAGCATATATCTCAATGTACAAATTTCTCTTTGCCTATAAAGATAGACATATAATGGCACACATATTTGCCTAGGTCTTGAAAAGGATCAATTGAGAAATTGAGTATTGTCTACTATAACACTATAGCAAAATAGCAACACACACATACACACACACACACACACACACACACATTAAAGCACTATGGCTGGACCACTCACCTGCTTAGGGAAATGCATGGAATTGTCATTAGAACCATCTGAGCTTGATGTTGACAAGCTGTCATTTTCTATATTTTCTTTTCTTCTCTCTAATTTTTCATTAATATTTTTCTTCTTTGTTTTAGAATCTTGACTTTGACTGGGTCCTTCAATGACAACATGAATTTGCATCTAAACAATAAGCAGTGCCACAATATTAGGCAGATATTAAACTTATTTCAGATATTGATTTATACACTATATATTTCATCTATACAGAATGTAAAACTAATATAATGATAGTGTACTTAACATATATCAGGTATATATAAATCAAAGAATTTTGATAGGTCAGGTTTTACATCAAGTTATTTGGAAGGGATCTTCACCCTTTATACAATTGTAGGACTTTATTTTGCAGTACTTACCATACAACTTGAAGCCCACTTCTTCAAATCCTTTAATCTTTCATGAGATTAACTAGAATTTTCTTTGAAATTAGACTGTTGTGCATACCAGTAAGTACCAGATTCAGGCCCAACCCTAGGGCAAGGTGAATGAGGCAACTGCCTTGGGTCCCGCGCTTCTCTGCAATGCAATTCTTTTGCTTGGGGACCCGTGCTCATCGCTTGCTTCCTTGGGCCCCATACATAATAGGGCTGGATCTAACCAGATTACCCATTAAGCACACTAAGCATGTGTTTAGGGCACCAGCCACACAGGGGCACCAACAAAAATTTTCAAATCAACCTTTAATAGCTTTTAATATTGTTCTTGTTTTTGTTTTGAGTTTCATATTTTTTGTAGTAAAGTGGGTGGGGGGCATCATAATATTTTCAGTGCTTAGGGCCCTGAAAGGCCTTAATCCAGCACAGTTACCAGTAAAAAATAAAATATTCATTGCATTAGATCAGGCAATGATATTATGGAAAGCAACAAAACCAGGAGCTCGCAATCATGACATCAGGAAAAAATATGCCTTAGGATGCAACTCATTTTGCTTCACATGAATTCAAATTAATTTGAAAATGGTGTAGATGCATGTATGATTACATTGATTTTATATGAAAGCAGTATACAAACCAATCAAAATAAATTATAAATTAAATTATATACAAGTTTTCTTGATCTCAAACTTAAGAACAAAACTAACCCTTAACTCTAGTCTGTTACTTGATGGTCTAAGAGTAGAATGGGATCTTTAGATTGGTTCATTGTTTTGGAAGGTTATACTAATGTGCAATTCATTCTTAAAACAAGGGGGTTCATGCTCCAACCGCACCCTTCAGTGCTCTTCACTCTGATTTCTGTGCCCTTCCAGTCCCTCCCCTCTGCCTTCTCTCTACCTCGATCTCTCCAGATGACTAAAAAAGCTTAAATTTATGTTGTTTTATATTTATTCCACTTAATTTTACTGTATATTTAAAGTAGGATACATGTATGAATGTGACTTTGTCATTTTTAGAAGATTAAACTCTAAAATTCTAAAATTATTTTATATCAAGTTATTTTATAATGCAAAAAGGGCTTTGTTAAACAAGTGCCCCTTCCCTCAACATAAATTCTCCTCTTCATCTTCCCTCTGTAAAACATTCCTCAATGGACAAAAGTATCAGATTTAAAACCAAAAGTGTATGCAATCAATTCATCCAATTAATATCATTGAATGGATAGCATTTTTTAATCCTGAATTTTTTTTTTTTTTTTTTGACTTATTTTGGTTTTTTTTTTAGAAGAGTCTGGGATATTGTGAAACCCTCTTTAGGTCCATCTATCTGGATGGTTGGGTGGAAATTTGTGAAACTTTGCCTTTGGGGTTGTCCTTGGTTCCTAGCCATGGGTTTCCAGGTTAAAGATCAGACAGAATTTCAATGTTACAGTTACAATTACATTTTCAAATATTTTCTGATCAAACTCGGAGTTTGGATTATGACCAGTGAGTAACTATCTATGGTTATGGGTAAGTGCCAGATGGATAAATGGTGTTTAAGGAAGGTAGTGTGGAATAACGTGGTAAGCAGTAAAAAGCACAAAAATGTAAACTACATGTAAAATATCTAGGTCTAATGAATCAGAGGACATTATCTCTCTCACAATCCAAATATGTATCTTGCATCAATTTCTGAAGAAAGATATATGTCAGTCTCATGTTAGTGTATATAACCAATCATTGCAGAATTAAAAGCTGAATGGCTTTAGTGTCCGATTTATAGCTTATGGATTCTGAGTTTGAACCTCATGATTGACAGGTGTTTGAAATCCTTGAGCAAGGTACTTTGCTAGATTGCTCAGCTTGTTACATCTGATTTTTGCGTCAACAAGCAATTTAGTCACTAAATTTATGTTAGCCCACCTACCAACTGCGGTAAGGTCGACAAAAATTTACAATGAAAAAATCTTCTAATGATTCTTGTGACAGGGTGGTAGATTTTGGGACTGACCATTTAATTTTTCAGCAAGGAAGGGATTTTCCTTCCAGCCAAAATGTCCAGGACATTTTTCTTTTCTCTCACGATATTTTTTCAACTAAAATAATATATAAATTTAGTTATCTTTTAACAAATATGTACATGAGTAATTTTTGAAGCTGTGTGTGTGTATGTGTGTATGTGTGTGTGTGTGTACATGTGGAGGGGAGGGGAGAATACAGCATTTTTAACAAAATTCAAATCCTCTATGCTCCCCTACTGCCTCCCAACTAAATTTAATTATCCATCTGATGGCATGGAATGTAATCAAGTTTCAGGTCTCTATCTTGACATGACAGTAAAATTACAGAAAACAAATTGATCAATGGTTTGACCATGAACATAAATATAAAACTTTGACTATTTTACATGACATGTCTTACATGCCCTGAAAAAGAGAAACATGTGTACCATGGTTCATCCCTGAACCTCCAACGGCTTCCAAAATATAAAACAGAAACAAAGACAAGTGAAGATAAGACCCCAAATGTGGAATACAGCAACAGTTCCCATTGACAATATACAAGTATGTGTATAGTAAATTTCGATCATTTATCTTAAACAGTTCACAAGTTATGGAGGAGAAGGGAAAATGTGACTCAAACCTAATATACTGGCCAATGGCTCTGACCAATGGTGGTAATGGGCAAATATATCAAGTTTAATTCCTTAATTTCAAATAGTTCTATTGTTACAGAATGGAAAGGAAAGTATGAAGGAAACCTTAAGCACATATGCATGACCTGGAATATAGGCCGCCCAATGCGGTTTGTGATGCACAAGCTAATGATGATGTTTAAGTATACCAGGTTTCAGTTCCTAATTTCATAAAGCTCTTAAATTATACAGAGAAAAGGGAAATGTAATGGAAAACTTGAAAATATTAATTCATGACCTTGACCTTGTTGACAAGAATTGTTTTTAAGTCAGGGGAAGAGAAATCCATGCCCAGGTAGCCTCAGGGACAACTTAAACTTTAAGCTGGGCAACAAGTTAACTCTAACTTAAAACTAATTTGAACAATCAGCTTTTGCTGTAACCGCTTAAAATAAGAATGTCTGCATTGCATACAAATAAAAAAATGAACTCTTTACATGGAATGACAGATGAAACATATATTTATTTTCCACAAATGTTCACATGATTTGTGAGAATGCCAAAGGCAAATATTGAATAACTGAGTAATAACACTGGAATTACCTTGAAGAGTTTTTGTCTGACAACCAGATTTTTACACATGTTGAGCTGGTGGGAAACCATGCTTTTTGAATAATTTTCTACCCCAATGAGCAAACCAAGTTTCAAACCTAAAGCTGACAGGGCTCTAAAGTTCTAGAACTGAAAAGGAAGGTTTGATGAGATACTTAATATACTGACCTTTGTCTTTGACCTTGACGAGAGAACCACTCATGAAGTACACAACATATCTTATAATAATATTATTAATTTATAGCAATACCAACTCTCATCCCTTGATGTCTATAATAGCTCTGAAGCTATAGCCAATGATGGAATGGGTGATGGAAAACTGTAAATATTTAGGCCTTGGCCGAATTGAAGATATGATCCCCAATGTGACATGTCATCTAATGATGTGCCAAATTGAAGATATGATCCCCAATGTGACATGTCATCTAATGATGTGACATGTCATCTAATGATGTGCAAGTTTCTTTTACCTAGTTTCATCCCTTAATTTTTAATGTTATAAAGTGGAATGGAAAATAATGAACTGTGCCTTAATCTTAAACTGCTCTGTATAGTGAGATTCCCTGTGCCAGGATCTCTATTTCGGGTCCAGATTCTCTGTTTTGAAAATATTTGTTTTCTGTTTTCTATGGACACTCAGCTCTTTTATTATAAATATTATAAATATAAACCTGGACTTTTCATTTTCTAAATCCAGAAGATAGAAATGCCTTGAAATTAGGAAATTATGGTGGAAAACTTAAAACATTGACCTCTCTCCTTGATCATGAAAACTGGGAGCCCACAGTGTTGTGTTTGGCTCACTTTCCATACTATTTCAAAGTTACAGAGCTGAAAAGAAGTGAGGCGAAATTCAAAATACTGAGGTATGACCTTGACCTTGAAGATATGACTATAGTGCTTTATGTGACACATCTTCTAATAATGATGCATAAGTATATAGAAAGTTTCATTCCATAATCATTAAGTGGCTTGAATATCACAAAGGAAAGTAGTATAGCATTTAATCTAGCAATGATCTATGACCATGAATTTGAAGACAGAAACCCCAATGCTGTACATGGCACACCTTCCAGTGATGATAAACAAGCATGCCAAGTTTCATCCCTTAATCTACAATGCATTTAAATTTAATGTATGGAAACAAAAACAAGACCGATCTCCCTTTTTTGGCAAAAAGGCAGATGACAAAAAAAGTATAGTAATATGATCTGGACATTTGTATCAATGTTGAGTTTGATCATGAAAGGATACTGGACCTTGCAAGACCTTTCACTTTAAAACTCAGTGCTATCAAGCATCCAATTCATGCTGATGTATTGATGATATCATATACCCTAAACAGCCATTTTGTAATAAAAAACTCATTTTGTGATGTTTCTTTGCTTTGATTCATTCCATTTACTCAGATTGTACATTGTGTTCAAATTCATTGTAACTGTATTAGTTTCTTCATATGACCATTCAACTTGAACATTATTAGCTTTTTTAAACAACTTGAGAAAGACAATTCAACTCTGATGTCACTCAGATTAATTCAGTGCCATTGAGAACCATCACAATTCTGCGGTAAGCCCTCAGGATCACATCTTGAATACCAATTGGAATGTCCTATGCCTTTCCCATCACATGCTAGATAAAGACCTTGGATGTGTGTGTGTGTGTGTGTGTGTGTGTGTGTGTGTGTGTGTGTGTGTGTGTGTGTGTGTGTGTGTGTGTGTGTGTGTGTGTGTGTGTGTGAGAGAGAGATTGGGATTTTTAATGTAGCTTTAACAATTTTTCAATCATATCACTATTATGTCTGCAATGTGGCAGTTTATAGTGATGTCTAGCACTGGGGCATCATGCTACAGACATGTAGCATCACGAACCACCCAGTCACATTATCCTGACACCAGGCCAACCAGTCCTAACACTAACCTCTTAATGCTGAGCGCCAAGCAAGGAAGCTGTTAGTACCATTTTTAGAAGTCTTTGGTATGATTCGGCTGGGGTTCGAACCAGCAACTTGATGCTCTAACCAAGAGGCCACCGAAGTGGTCCAAAAACGTTGGATAAAAATAATGAACTGCTTTCAACCCCATTGTTGTTATTAAGTAATAATGACTTCATATTGTCACTGTGAATAGTGATGTGTTATAACTAACAGCAGTGCCATCAATAATTCCAGACAACTGAAGCCAAATGATTTCTTCAGTTTTTCATTACAAAGTTGCAGAAATAATATTAAGAAATTAAATGTGGAGGTATTTCATCTTTGGCTGAAATGTTGCAACTTTCAAAACAAATAATGATATATAAGACTCATTTCTTCACACATGCAGCCAGATGTCAATCAGCCAAAGACTTAGGAAGTATCATTATGATTACATCCAAGACCCTTTCAGAGCCAAAGACTCACATTGGAAAAGAGAGGAAGGATTGGCAGAGTTCTTGAGATTGCATTAAACCATATTTTTTATTTGTAACTTAATTCTGCAGTCAATATAATAACTGAAATGGCTGAGGTATTTTGAATATGATGCACTTTCTTGTTCTTTTGCTAACAAATTTCTGGCAAAACAAATGTAAATTATTGTACTGTGCCAATATACATGCATGGCATATTTCCATCTCACTGCAAAAGCCAATGACATTCTGATCATGAACTCTATTTGTAGATGAGCACCTGACACTAATTTTCTATCTGCCTCTGAAAAAGTAGCTTTTTTGTCTCAAGTTGTATAATGATGGGTGTAAAAGAGCAATATTACTGGTTTAAAATTGAAATAGCAAAAAAAAATTTTTTTAAAAAAACTCATTATTAGGCACAAAAAATATGTTTATTAGTCCACTGGTTTTAAATTAAAGTACATAGGTAGTCTTTTTTTAAAAAAATTTATATATATATATATATATATATATATATATATATATATATATATATATATATATATATATATATATAATGATTAGTATATGTAATGTACTTTGCACTTCAAAGAACTAGGCAAAACCAGCTCAGTTAGATGCACAAATCAATTTCAGATGTTTTTAAACCAATGTGGAAAATAGTGCTAGGGTCGGCAATGCAAGACAGGGACAGTCGGCTGACCGGAATTACACATTTTTGTTGTTGTGTTTTGGGGGGTTTTTTGTTGTTCTTTTTTGTGTGTTTTGTTTGGCCTCATTGTCTCTGGTACTTTTGAAGCCATATGCCCAGGTCAATTTTTATAGTAGATACTAGCAGATTCAAGCAAGTCAGTTTTAAAAAGAAAATCCAACAAAAATCTGTTCATTGAAATGGCATTGTTCTCCTCTTAGACCAGCAGGTTTTTTCCGCTTGTTTTTGTAATAATACTTTGTTAATCTTTTTTCAACATGAATTGCAGCAGGTCACAGCCAGTCATGTCAGGAAATAAGAAGGGGGCGGGGGCGGCTTACTGGTCTATGTTCATCTATAGTGAGTATGAATGTGTTCCAGGACTAGGTTAAATTACATTCTGATATATCCTGTACATTGTGTTACCTTCAGTGGTACTATTTCTTGAAGGTATCATCGTCCTTGGACCTGCCCCACTAGTGACAATACTGAAATTGGTGTCATTGCTGTTCACCTGAAAATCAGTATCATCACAGGGGAAGGGCTGATTTATCGGCATACTGTTGGGATTGCCTGCCTGGCTCCTTATTATTCTTTCTTTCTGTCAGTTTCCCTTTCCCCTCCTCCACGTACTTCTTTTTCTTCCCTAAACAACACCTAAACATCATACTAAAAACCTATTCCGTTGTATATCAAATTCTGAGAATGGCATTACTTTCAGCACAATGAATGATGATAAACATGGAGTCAAAGGCTTATACAGGTCCTTTCATTTTTTCCCCCGGATTTCTATTTTTAGTAAGCACAATGGAAAATCCTACGAAAGTATGCGAGTTTGTTTGGTGTACAAACAGTATTCTGAACTCTATCAGTTACATGAAAAGTTTTACAGTAAATTTACAAATGGGTGTGGAAACCATTCCAATTCCAAAAAATCTGTTTTTATTAACCTGTCACCAGGTTGCATGTAAGTAGTCTTGTAGGAGCTCTCTTAAATAATAATAATAATAATAATAATAATAATAAAAAAATTTATGACTCATTTTCAATTGTTCATAGCTGATGCAAATATTGTCGTTCATGTAGTGTTCAGCTAGGCTTTGAAGTTCGAAAAGTCATTGACCACTTAATCTAGAATCTTATTTCAATACTCTGTTGGCTCAAGGAATTTTGTATCAAGTTCTGACGCTTCTCACAATGTGCATACTGAAAAGATAACAAGTGAAGATTATTCAAAATATTTTTATGATGATGATGATGATCAATTGATGATACTCCAAATGCTGATATTGATATCAATTATTATTATTATTATTATTATTATTATTATTATTATTATTAAAGCAAAACAAAGAATAAATATATTAATTTAAGGAGTCAAATAAGTAAATTAATAATAAATAAGTAATACGTAGATGATAATTCTACTTAAAATTTATGCGCCGTATATAATGAATTTATCAACTGAGAAACGATTGAGTGAATTGATCCAAACTTTTCTTAACCCCAAATCTTTTTCAAGCATTGGTCATAGATTAATGTTGGATGTTTCTTTAGTAACTTTGCTATTAAGTATGAATTTTGAAAATTTGCCAAGATTTTAATACATTTAGCAAATAAATAGATGGGAGAATCAGTAACTTCTCACTCTCTTTCTCTCTCACATGGAATCAAATTCTTTCCTCAGGTGGTGTACCGGTAGACCAAATTGGCATTGCAATTTAATAAAAAGTAATATTTGTAGTGGGAATTATAAGGCCATAGAAGACTACGATTAATGAGACCACCTTACACTATCTCTGTCTTCATTAACCAATGGTCATTGATCCACTATGTAACACATCAGCCTTTGGCCACTATGTAACACATCAGCTTTTGGTCACTATATAATGCATAAACCATTGGCCACTATGTTACAAACACATAAGCCTTTGACCTCTATGTAACACATAAGCCTTTGGCCACTATGTAACACATAAGCCTTTGGTCACTATGTAACACATCAGCCTTTGGCCACTATGTAACACATCAGCCTTTGGTCACTGTCTAACACCTCAGCCTTTGGCACTTTTAGTAGTGGAAGCAGTGTTTTGAATAAGTGTCCCCTTGGAGATAGTCAACAGTCAATTAGCCATTGAGACAGCTCATTACATGACTTGTTAAGTATTTAATAAGGCAGTTTCCAGGATGTCAACCGGTACTGACTCAAAATTAAAAGTTACGAAATGCTTAAATTGAACAGACTTGTGTGCAACATTGTTATGTTTTGTACTGAGGCTGCTATGATTATTCCTAACAATAATATCCCAATTTAAATGGAACATTTTTTTTTTCAGGTACAACTGAACAGATAGTACAGCAGTAGATACAATTTCAGCTAGCTAAATATGCCATAGGTTGATGTGGAACAAAATGGATGATTGACCCTTGCTAGCCAACAAGTTCAGATATGATTTAATGATAGAGATAAGCTTTATAAATGATGAAGTGACTAAGACTGGACAAAAGTGCTGGATTTTTTTCCTAAAACAAAAAATTAATTGACCAACTAACATCATATATAGCTGATATGAATATAAGTATTATACATTTTTAAATGACAAAAAAAAAAGAATTTAAGTCCAAAAGGGGTTATTTCAGATACCAAATCCATTTTCATTCCCGAAGTCTACAAAATTTGATGAAGCTTGTCATCTATACTTACCTATAAGTCGACTCGAGCTGCAAATGCACATAACCCTGATCTTGTATTGCATTATGTGCAGGTAGATCTGAGTCCATGCAGTTTGTCAGGAGTAATAAATAACAACACAGACCCTTATCTGGCCATGCATTATGTGATGGCAGATCATCACATATATATAGTGTATCATGGTATTTACCCTGGCAATATTGTATCATATTTATTCTGGCAATAGTGTTATCATGATATTTACCCTGACGATAGTGTATCATGATATTTACTCTGGCAATAGTGTATCTTGATATTTACACTGGCAATAGTGTATCTTGATATTTATTTTGGCAATAATATATCATGATATTTACTCTGGCAGTAGTGTATCATGAACTTTACTCTGACAATAGTATATCGTGTTATTTACCCTGGCAATAGTGTATCATGATATTTATTTTGGCAATAATATATCATGATATTTACTCTGACAGTAGTGTATCATGATATTTACTCCAGCAATAGTGTATCATGTTACAGACCAAAAGTATCTTTGCAGGATGATATTAGAATGAAACATAAAGTCAATGATATGAACCATCCAAAAGTCAAAATTTTCTTGTTGACTTTCTGTTTTTTTAAATGAAGTAAATAACAAGGTCACATTCAATAAATTAATCCCTTTATGAATTTCTCCTCAGAGATAGTTTTTACTGGATTTTTTAGTTTTCCCTCTCATCACAGTCCGCTTCCAGTTTTGTGTATATTTAGGTGATATGGAGAATTTGGATAACATGTATGCTTAATTGCTACAGTGTAATTAAAATCTACAACTGAAAACTAAACATTATGGTTGGAAGATACAAATTCTTTCAATTTCAACAATGTTCTTCCTTTTCTGGCAGTTTTTTAATCCCAGTCTGAAACAACACTCTTATATAGACTGATCTGAGCACAGGCAAGGACTGGTCATGCTCACATGTAATACTAGACAGAGTCCATTACAACCTTTGTACTAGACTTACATCATTATACAAGAGGTTGCTCTTAACATTTTAATTTGTTATTTAAGTTATATTTTTAAATTGAAATGCAATACTTTTACAAGTGGAAATTATTGGTTATGCAGCATTTAGTTCAGGAGTATTCATTATTATTGTGGCGTTACCCAGTTTTGCATGATCATGTGACCAGTTTTATGCCGTGTTTAGAATGTTCTTCTTCTTCCAGTAATGTGCTGGGTTCCTCTGGAACATACTCACACATGTTGGTAAAACAGACTGGTTTTCAAACGTTGGTAATGAGAGCATGTTTCAGTTTGGTTTTAAAGAGTAAGTGCGATATTGAAATTAAAAACCATGTGTGAGAAAATATGTATTAAGTCATTTTCTGATGTGGATGTTCTTACCACTGATGAAACTGTGCACATGTTAACTGGGTCAAATGTATACATTTATTGCAAGCACCTTCATTTAGAACCAGCAAAGGGATTAAATGATAGCGAACAGTAAGACTCCAATAAAAATAATCATGAGTCAAAATCATATGGAAGGAATTGGTAACAAGCCTGCTAAAAGTTTCTTTGTACACACTTTGAAAATTCAACAAATTTTAGTCTCTCATGACATAGAAATTTTAATTATTAATACTGGAAAGTATTTTTTAAGAATAATACTGTAGATATATTTAAATTAGTTGCGGTAAATAACTGGTGGTAAATAGTTGCTCTTCCTGGGTATTTTCTGAATTAGTAAATAATGCTTACATAATGCTATATACTGATTATTAACCTACCTCCCTCTTGTTGGCACTGCTCAGGTGGCCTATTGGTCAGAGCATCTGCCTTGGATGTGGGAGGTTGGGTGATACCACACTTATAAAAATGGTACTTACAGCTGCCTCGCTAGGCATTCAGCATTAGGAGGTTACTGGTCGGCCTGGTGTCAGGATAATGTGACTGAGTGGGACATCATGCTACGTTTCTGCAGTAATGCACCAGTGCTATAAACTGCCACGCTGCAGACATCATAGCAATAAGACAGAAAAATCATTAAAGTTGTGTTAAAAATCTAAATCACACACACACACACACACACACACCCTCTGTGTGGCCAAGTGGTCTTAAATGTTCCCATTTACCAATCACTGCCATCTTATTTCTGTCTGCATGGGTTTGAGTCTTGGGCTTTGCCAACGTGGATATGCCAGTAGGTTCCCAAGGGTCAGTGGTTCTTCCTGGGGATTTCCTGGGTTCTTCCTAAAATAATGTTATACTGACCACCATGTATTGGCTATCATGTGCTAAAAATTGGTGTTAAACCCACAACCAACCAACCAAACAACCAATCTACAGTACCTCCTCAACAAATGCATATCATATTCTGCTTACATTGTAACCTCCCCCCCCCAAAAAAAATACAGGCAAGTGCCTACCTATGACTAAGATATATGTAATAAAAGAATTCTTTTTAACATGTCAGATTTTATGCACACGATTCATCTTAGAATAAATGAATTCAACACAAAACAACACATGACCTTGCAGGTACGATGGCAACTTGACCTTTGCAAGTCGGTTCAATATACATGTATATTTTGATTGGAAAATGACATCAGCACATTTTGCCTTTAATTATAGACCTTGAGGGGGGTTTTACTTTTGCCTTGTGTGTATCATACCAAGCAGTGGGATGTTTTATTTTTGCCTTGTGTGTATCATACCAAGCAGTGGGATGTTTTATTTTTGCCTTGTGTGTATCATACCAAGCAGTGGGATGTTTTATTTTTGCCTTGTGTGTATCATACCAAACAGTGGGATGTTTTATTTTTGCCTTGAGTGTATCATACCAAGCAGTGGGATGTTTTATTTTTGCCTTGTGTGTATCATACCAAGCAGTGGGATGTTTTATTTTTGTCTTGAGTGTATCATACCAAGCAGTGGGATGTTTTATTTTTGCCTTGTGTGTATCATACCAAGCAGTGGGATGTTTTATTTTTTGTCTTGAGTGTATCATACCAAGCAGTGGGATGTTTTATTTTTTGTCTTGAGTGTATCATACCAAGCAGTGGGATGTTTTATTTTTGTCTTGAGTGTATCATACCAAACAGTGGGATGTTTTATATCTTTGTCTTGAGTTTATCGTACCAAACAGTGGGATGTTTTATTTTTGTCTTGAGTGTATCATACCAAACAGTGGGATGTTTCATTTTTGTCTTGAGTGTATCATACCAAGCAGTGGGATGTTTTATTTTTGCCTTGAGTGTATTATACCAAGCAGTGGGATGTTTCATATCTTTGTCTTGAGTGTATCGTACCAAACAGTGGGATGTTTTATTTTTTGTCTTGAGTGTATCATACCAAACAGTGGAATGTTTTATATCTTTGTCTTGAGTTTATCGTACCAAACAGTGGGATGTTTTATTTTTGTCTTGAGTGTATCATACCAAGCAGTGGGATGTTTTATTTTTGTCTTGAGTGTATCATACCAAGCAGTGGGGATGTTTTATTTTTGTCTTGAGTGTATCATACCAAGCAGTGGGATGTTTTATTTTTGTTTTGAGTGTATCATACCAAGCAGTGGGATGTTCTATTTTTGTCTTGAATGTATCATGCCAAGCAGTGGGATGTTTTATTTTTGTCTTGAGTGTATCATACCAAGCAGTGGGATGTTTCATATCTTTGTCTTGAGTGTATTGTACCAAACAGTGGGATGTTTTATTTTTTGTCTTGAGTGTATCATACCAAACAGTGGGATGTTTTATATCTTTGTCTTGAGTTTAGCGTACCAAACAGTGGGATGTTTTATTTTTGTATTGAGTGTATCATACCAAACAGTGGGATGTTTATTTTTCTCTTGAGTGTATCATACCAAACAGTGTGATATTTTATTTTTGTCTTGAGTGTATCGTACCAAAGAGTGGAGATGTTTTATTTTTGTCTTGAGTGTATTGTACCAAACAAATAATAACTGTAAAGTTCATTTACATAAATGTGTACTCAGAGAGAATAAGATATATTAGGGGTCTTAAACAGGGAGATCCTCTTCATTTTATGTCACATGCCAAGTGATGATCATAAATGGATTTTAAAATTATTGTTGTGTATCTGAACATTCAAAAGAAAGTAAAAAAAACCCACAAAATCTCATCATTTTTTTTTTGTTCTGGGAATATTTTAAAATAGTTTAAAGCAATGACACAAGAGGTTTGTTTTTCAAAACATTAGCTAACTTTATCACTTTATTTATTTATATGACACAGTCATGATACACATTGTGATATGCACCTAGGATTTAGAAGATATGACGTCAGAATGTACATGACCATGTTACTGAATAAAGCTTTTTAGGTTCACATGTGAATAAAAAAAATGGACTTGTTTTGAATGTCAAAAATAAAAATATAAACTTTAAGACTGATATATTTATCACATGATTACAGTGTTATTGGGATGAAATGTAAATGTTGATATATCTATCACATGATTACAGTGTTATTTGGATGAATTGTAAAATTGTTGTGATATCTATCACATGATTACAGTTTTATTTGGATAAAATATAAATGTTGATATACCTATTATATTATTACTGGGTTATTTGAATGAAATGTAAAATTGTTGATATATCTATCACATGATTACAGTTGTATGTTATTGGGATGAAATATAAATGTTATTATATCTATTACATTATTACACTGTTATGTGGATGAAATGTTTATTATTTGTGTAATATATATAAAAAGACATCATGATGTCACATGTGTCATCAAAAGACATCAGTGATGTCATTCAGGTAAAGTCATAGTTTTATTTGGATGAAATATAAATGTTATTATATCTATTACATTATTACACTGTTATGTGGATGAAATATTTATTATTTGTGTAATATATATAAAAAGACATCATGATGTCACATGTGTCATCAGTGATGTCATTCAGGTAAAGTCATAGTTTTATTTGGATGAAATATAAATGTTATTATATCTATTACATTATTACACTGTTATGTGGATGAAATATTTATTATTTGTGTAATATATATAAAAAGACATCATGATGTCACATGTGTCATCAGTGATGTCATTCAGGTAAAGTCATAAAGACCAAGACATCCAAATTTATTTCAATGTCTGTTCAGTGTCATTTCAATACATAATAAACTATTCCATGATTTCATCAAATTAAATGAGTATTTTTCATCATGCAATATCAATTAGTGTACATTTGTTCCTTTTTCATTAAATATACAAAAAGTCAGCAAATAGTTTCCTAAATTCTTTTGCTCACCATGGCTCACAGAAATTGAAATCATTGAACTTGTTCCATACATTTCATCTTAGAGTTGTTGTGATGACTTTGTCACTATCATAATTTAATTTTACATTAAATCCTGTATTTCACTTCCACAACCTGTGTGTGTCACAGAGAATATGAAACAAATAAATTTTAAGCTGTTAGAAGACCGGAATGTCCACATTGATTTTGACGTCAAATTGCCTTATGATGCACCACAACAAGGGCAGGATGTACAAAGAAACACACTTAGGTTTAGTTTTGAACCTATAATCTTCTATAAGAATGAAACTCTTGATACAACTGTTCTGAAACTAAAGCACAGTGCCTTGGACTTTCCATGCCAACTTATACGATTTTGTAATTATGTGAAGAACATGCCTGTGTATTTCACTGGACATAGTAAACAGCAAGAAAAGAAATTTGACAGATCAAACCAGAGATGAGATGTGGATCTATGAATGATTCAGAATATCAAGCTTGGATTAAACAGCATCATGTAGGGTGTGGGGAGAATTATCATGGACATGATGGTACCATGGATCCCAGAAAGATCCTCTTTAACTGCAGCACACCCTTCAACAAAGGTGCATCTGGCTCACCTGGATTCATCAAGAGTTCCTTTGATGAGGTGCCATATGTTGTTTCCATGCTACTTTGTGGATACCCAGATTGGTGTCATGATGAAATGAAGAAGAAAATGGATATCCCACATAGGTATACTTTTGAGCAAGGTGTACATCTTATTCAGAAGTGTACAAGGATATGAAGGTTTGTAATCCTGAACTATGTTCCGAGATATTTAGTTCATGCACCTAATATGGAATAACTGCAGACTGTTGAGACCAACAGTCAAACTGACATCTATTTTATAGCTGAGTAATTTGTTCTTACCATTCGGTTAATCTTATTTTCTCTACTTTAGGGTTTGGTTTGTGTCAGTCTGAATTAAATCAAATCTTTGACACACTGTAAATCCAACTGACTTGTATTGAGTTGTTGAAGTCAAAGATGAAGAAAGAGTCTATACCTGGACTTTACAAAATAAGTACTTGTGTAATTACTGCTTGACTTATGTAATTCATTATTGATGTCCTCGCACTGCTGACTTTATTTTATACCAGACTAAGTCCTGAGAGAGCAGTAAAGAAAATAAGAGGATATTTATTTGTATGAAGTGAATAATATATATTTCTTTGAATCGGTGTGAAAGACAACATTCTTCTGTGTGACAAACGCATTAGTAAATATATTTGAATTTTTTCACACATGAGATGAAGTGTATCCATTATTCAATCCAAAGAAGCAACTTTTTGTTTGATTGTATGCCCTAATGTATAAGCCATGTGATAATATCAGTGGATAACAGTTTAAGATCTGATGTTTTTTTGTGTATATTTGCACTGAATATATCGCTTGTAACATAGTTTTCTTTTCTAATTTAAAGCAAAATAGCACATAAACAACACAGTTTTAAAACACAAATAAGGATGTTGTGGGATTTGAACCCAGCACTGTTGCATGACAGGTTGCCATACTTACCACAAGATCAAGCAAGTGCTAAAATTGATCAGATTTCTTGGTCATGATGTTATCGATGTCTAATTAACTGTAGTGAAAACATTCTCTTCATTATTCACTTTAGTGAATTATCAAAATTATTTCTATTGGAAAATCTATAGCAATAAATTATATAATGTACTATATGGACACTGATTTGTTGGAACCTTTCTCATTACAAGGCACCGTCACTTGCAGTATAGGTCACATTCATGGTTACCATGGTTATAATACAGAGGGAGATATACATAAATATATACTTGACTACTGAGATGTTGGTGAAAGTTCAAAGTTTTAATTGCTTTGTCTTGCTTTTAATATCATTTGTGCAAAAAAAAATGAGTGGATCATGATAGTTTTTTTATCTTTGAAAGTACATGGTCATAATAATTTCCTTTGGGTTTCCTAAGTATTAAAGCAAAGAAATGTTTTGTTTTTTAATGATATTTGTACTATATACCCAGATCTATCATTGCATGTGCTAATATATGAAGGTCAATGTTGTTTCATCTAGTCATTTCAGACAAATAGCATAGACCTTTATTTGCCAAGTCTTGTGACACAATGGTAGAGTAGGCTGGTTCTCGTTCATACACATATCTTTAAACTATATTTAACGTCATTTGAATTTCAGTGAAACAGAACTAGCTAAGACCTGCACTTTTTTAAAATAAACTAGTTACCATTTATTTGAATGGAAGAACTGCTTGAATTTATTTCCCAATGTATAGATGAGATTTCATTTTATTTCCATCTGGCAATTACTTGTATGGTTGTGTTGAGTAGCTTGCAATATTGAAATAACAACCGGAAAAAAATTTGGTTTTTATTTGTTTTCTGAACAGATTTTAAAAGAGATGTTTTTTCATAAATATGAATATTACCAATATCACAAATGAATGAACTATAATTTTAAAATTAAAATAATTTAAACTATATTACTTTATATATTTTATTTCCTTCAAACATTACATGTCAGGTTGTGTTTATTACTGATTGTATAAATGACATTTCATTTTATTTCCATCTAGCAGTTGCATGAATGGTTGTGTTGAGAGGCTTGCAATATTGAAATATATACTGTACAAGAAGGTTTCTTTTGCTTTTGTTTGGTTTTTTAAAAATAGATTTTTAAGAGAGGTTTTCTCATAAGTATCAATACTACCAATATCAAAATTGAATAAACACTACTTTCAAAATTAAAATGATTTAAGTTTTTTATTTGCATTGTTGTACTATTATTGTGTGCATAATAAATATTAAAATAAAGATATAAAAGCATCAGACAAATTTGTATGTGTCTGCAAATCCAAAAACATGTATTTTATATATTATAATCATTGAGAATAATATGTAATGAGACTGTATATGTACATTTCCTTCAAATTAGAGACGTTGGAGAAACGTTTGAACCACTCATACACACATGCACACACATTATATAAATTCTAAAGGCTGTGCACACATCCGTATAGTTCGATGAGATCTTGGAGTACTCTAGGTCTCTGACAACAACATACTGATTTGTTTGTTTAATACTTTCTCAAACAGAGATCAACTGTAGTGAAAACTCCTCTACGAAGCCATCAGGATATTCCATTTCCAGGTCTTTAGCTTCTGCCATGACACCAGATGAGTCTGAAGAAGAAAACACGCATAAAGTTTAAAATATTTTCTGGATGTTTTTATGTGATATACTAAATTCTGAAAGTAAAACTTTCAATGAAAGTCGACAAAAAACTTAATTTAAAAACTCTTTACTATGACCTTGAAGGTTCAGTTGCCTACATAAATACTATTTTGGGGAATAAATTTAACTGGAGAAAAGACATGTGCTGTTATTACTCATAAGAAATTGACTCGGGAGATATCGAGTTTTTTCCTAATGCTATTTCAGTTGTGTAAGAGTAGTGGATAGAAAGAATGTTTAGCTAAAGAGCCCCCCCCCCCCGCACGATATAAAAGTGAGCGGGAAAAGATATTTCCCAACAGGACTTTGCTAGTCACATGAATGATCAATGGCAGTCAGATATTACTGACATGCATGTGCAACATAAACACATAGAAACACAAACTGAAGAGAACATTAAAAGTAAAATATTATAGGCTTATACAATAATTTATTATAAATGATACGTTTCCTTAAACATTTTTCGTTCAAATCTTGAACTTAGATTTATCTTTAATTTATCATCGTAAGTTTTGTCGACAGCATCAGTTAAACTCAAATAATGCACGGATAATGATGGTTTATCGTTAACAATCTGCCCAGTATTACTTTGTTGAGTCATACTGTCAACGGATGTATTGTTTTTCCAAAACACTTATTGCTCATGCGCGTGATCATTTGGTTGTAAGCAAATACAATCAACATTCGTATAACAAACTTTTTACAGTCAGAAACCAATCTTATTAAACTTTTTGGAATACGAATTTCTTTATAATGAATGCGGTTTTTACAATAAATTTAATCATCATTTAAGGATTGCGCATGTCTCAGCGTCATCTGATAATTTTTGTACATTTTGCGCAAGTTTAGCATCTTTACATTTATGTTTGATATTATCCTTGATTATACGTTTGTTTGGACAAATTTATCTTCCAATTCAGCTTAGATTTTTCGAACTTTTTCATTTGTTGGCACTACATTGCCGCTTGTGTGTTATAGCAATGGAAAGCACTACAGAGACGCATGCATCCATATTTACATAGTGAAACATGATATTCTCGTAAATTTTGGGAAAAGTATACTGTACTATTGGTTGCATAGTGGTATTGGTATAGAGGGGAAGGTAGATACAACAGGAAAAGCTGCCTTGCAGTCACCTGTGTCCGAATGGAACGTTCCATATACTGGCTTGAAATGTTGTATACACTAGCATATTGGTTATACCTTGCAAAATATGTAGAACGAAAATCCCATTAAGTTAAGAACGTCAACCCACTATATGAGAGTGCCATTCACTCTGTGATGCAGAAGCGTTTTTGACGTGAACTACTTGAAGAAACCCACCTGAGAAAATCTAGGAGTTCTTTTATGGGAATACAATTTATACAACAAATTGTAATCATTTTTAAAGGAATATGTTCCTTTGCGTCTCATTTTATACACATTTCTCAGAATGCGAATATCGTTACGTTTTATATTTTTAATCTTCATGTACGTAATATTTATATTTATTTGGAAGAGTTTGTATTCCTAAATTTTGGGATAAGTGATTTTCACATTTTTGGAACTTTCTCTTTGCTTTGCACTACATAGCCACTTTTGTGCTTACGTGCCGAACATACATACATACATACATACATACATACATACATGTTGTCAGGTGACATAAATTATTACTGCTGCTACATCAAATTTCCATGTATCTCGAAATTGGATATTATATCCGAGATATAAAATTTGAGGTGAAAATTATTAAAAGATATATAGATGGTGCTGTATGACACAAAAGCTGATTGCCAAGACGTAGTTAAGTAGGTCACGCCGAGTGTGCTAATCATGTATCACATGATGTTATAACTGTATTTTGACTCTTTTGCTGTATAAGGTGGCAGTTCTGAGGTAATTGGCGTCTCGTTAATATTTTCGGAAAGACCGTGTTAAGCTTTTGTACCACATATATCGTAGGAAAACAGTTTTCAACAAATAGGGCCGGATACAATTTCTCCTTGTAACTATAAATAGAATCTGATCTTATTTACACCCAGAACATGGCGTATCTAGCCATATTAACTTCGTTCAAACTGAACAGAATTAGAACGTGCACAATGTGATGTTAACATTGGACAATGGCACTACCGATGTTGCTCTGTTCATATTATCTAGGTACATTATATGTTTTGTAACGGGGACAATTCTTTACACTATCGGACTTTCTCCGCTTGATTGAAAATAAAAAGGGGGTGGGGTGGGGTGCGCTGAAGCACACCAGCGAAGTTAGTGGACGAACGGACGGAGTGAAGCCTTCAAATAGTCCCCACGTATTTCATTTATTCAAACCCAGGTTCATTTCTATTAAAAGGGTATTCGGTGATATAAGTTAGTTATTGGAGAGAGAGAAAGTTGGACAGAGTTCTGAAAGTAAAACGACAGAGAGAAGAGAAAGAAAAAATAGCTCATTTCATTAAAGAAAAATTAATAATTATTGAAATAAAGAAGCAAAGATGAAATTCCAATAAAATTACAAGGTTTATTTAAAGTAAATAATTAGTTAAATAAGCAGTTATAAATGAAGGATATGTTTCAGGTTGGATGGCGACTAAACTTAGTAAGGAAATTAGGAAAGTATAATGATGTAATTAATTGGGCCAAATTAAATTTCTTACCATCTTGTGCGCCAAAACAAACCAAACGATTATATCGTCTCGATAGAGTAACTCCTTAAGTCTGGTTTAATGCCAGACAATGGCGACTGTATTCAACAACCGCAGTGATTCCGCCCGACCCGACACTTGACCAGTCGAAAAGCATATACATGTATATAAAACAATGTATACACGCACCGCGACCGGACTATCCGACATGCGCTGAGTGGACACGTGCGCTGACCGGTAAAAATACCCCGACATAAACGGCTTTCTTAAATACTTCATGTAGAACAGAAGGGGGGGGGGTAGGGCTGGATAACTTTGAATTTCAGTGTAAACAAGTCCTAAATTAGCCATATCGTATATTAAAGAACTATTTCAAGTAAATTACACATTAAACGTACATCCACCATCACAGTTTTATAGTATTTCATTGTTTCAAATTTGGCATTAAATTACTCTTACTATTGTACTATGTATGAAACTCTGACAAAGAGCTACTTCGCACAGACGGAAAACAAATTGGCAGTCTCCCATTGCAGAGTCCAAGCAGCAAAGGTTGGGACAATTTTAAAGCCAGCCATCCAGAGGATTATGCTTATGATAGAGAAGTGAAAAGACAGCGTAAGGAGGCTATCGACACAGACCATAGGTCACAAGTGAGTGACGCAGATTTCAGAACTCCAATGCAGCGGACAGAAAATCTTCGCTACGTCCTGAATTTCTCCATCGAATGCCAACTGTTGAAGAATTCAAAGTTCCTTAAGCATTGTCAATAAAAAAACCAAACTGACATCCTTCAGCATACACAAGAGCAGTTATTAGCAGGAAAAGTCACCCACAAACAACACCAGCCACTTCTTAAACAAGTTTCCCATCTGATGGTCATTCAGAAATTGCAGCAAGACTTCAGTGCAAGGGAAGCAGCAGTATTATAAATCTAGGACAAACCCTTCCATCTTCCACAACTCTTATCTTGAACTCCTCACCCGACTTGAAAATTGCGCAAGAATTTATACTGATGGATCAAAGGATGAGGAAAAGGCTGCTGCAGCCTTCTTTAGTGTAAAACACACAACAAAAGTTCGCTTAGCAAATGGTACATCAATTTTATCAGCCGAAAAGAGCAATAGACCTTGTTCTGCAATATATTGAAAACAAACGTATTTTAAACAGCATCATCTTCTCCGACTCGCTATCAGTACTGAAGTCTCTCCACAATAAAAAACTGGAGAACCCATTATTAACCAATATTCTTGTCAAAAATACTAAGCTGAGTACCTCCCACAATATAGTATATTCTTGGTTACCCGGCCATATTGGCCTTAAAGGTAATGAAAAAGCAAATCGCGCTGCAAAAATGGCCGTATCCTTAGAACCATCTGATTTAAAGTACCTTATACTGTTTTTAAATCTAGTATTAAAGAATCTTTACGTCAGAAATGGCAGGCGTCATGGAATGGTGCAGTGAATAACAAACTTCATGTGCAGGATACAACCCTAGGAGAATGAGCTCGTTCCTACAGAACCATCCATAGGGAGGAGGCAGCCGTTGCAAGAATCAGAATTGGTCATATAACCCATTCCCACATACTAAGAGGAGAAGACCCACCAAAGTACATTTCTTGGAATGAACCATTCACATTTCTTGCAATGAACCATTCACTGTTAAGCACTTTATGATGGAGTGTTTCTACCTCCAATCTACGCGCGATCAGTACTACAATGTGCATGACATGAAAGAACTCTTTCATACAATAAACGTGACTTGTAGTGTAGAATTCTCGAAAGACGTAAACATTTATTATAAGCTATAACTTTAATGCTATCATTGTGAGCAGTTTTATGTAATGTATATACCGTCCCTTATTTTCAATACCTTTTCATCTGTCTTCATTAACATACACCATTTGCATGCCCCGTTGATCGGGGAGCTTTAATTATTATTTATTTATTACCATTACCATCTTATTGTTTTACTTAAAACTGTTTGGTTTCATATCGCTTTTACCACTTTTAAATGATCCTAAATATAACCTTTTGTATGGCGCTAAATAGCCTGGCAGTGCTGGTGCGCCGTAGAAATACAATCAACCAACCAACCATCATCAAAGTCAAAGTATTATAATTCATAACGTGCGCAATTTACATTTGGATTAGAGAAAATGTTCTCTTTTACCCTTGTTTCCAATGCATTTACAAGTACTACAATTTCTGCAACAGTTGCATTAGCTGTCCCCTCGACACCTTTATAGTGCAGGACGTAAGTTCCATGTGTGACGTATCCTCCGTTTGTTGCGAAAGGCAAAATTACGCTTACTATTTGACTAGGTATAAAACTCTTACCGAGAGCCAAGTCATACAGGTGGAAAACAATTTAAATGTGAAGGAACAGGACACAGACTATAGGTTGCATCCATTGATCAATACTTGGAGCAAAAGTGACTTCATCAAACGACTGACCTATAAATGTGCAAGTTAAGGGAATATTTTTTTATCAGCAGGATCATTGTCACAAGGTTGGGGTTTTTTTGGGGGGGTGTGTGCGCTTTTATGGGGATGAGTGGGTTTGGGGTTGGTCATATCTCTAGTAGCTTCACGTGCAGGATACAAACCCGGGATGTCACGCAATAAGCATATTGATCCAAACAAGTTTTGTCAGTTACTAATGGACTAACAACGACCTCATCTCTCGCTTGTTCATTGCCTTGAAATAGATGAATATTATTTGTGTGAGGTTATCGTAATTGTGATCAATCTTCTCACATGAGCACGACCTATCGGGTAGTTATTCATTTTCCCTTGCAAATTCGCCATGGGGTTGTCCAGTTACTTTTCTACAATTCGTATGTGTTCGTCCATATACCTCGGGTATCAACCCATAACCACTTCAAGATACTTTAACCATATCCTACTCTTTACTCTGCTGTACCGGCAGTGAAGTATTGGCTTCACAAGATTTACCAATAAGTATAGTTGTAATAATGAAGTCTAGTGCTTGGCCATGTCAAGTTTTGAGCCGTTTTCTCAAAGCGAGGAAAGAATTTCTCTTTCACCGAAGATTTGTAAAATGTTGAAAATTAAAATCTATACCAGTGACAATGAAAGTTCCTCAACAAAGTTAAAATTTTAAAGACAATTTGAAATGTTAGAAATTGTGAACTCGGTTGCATGCATCTTGACCCTTGACCAGAGTGCATTCCATGAATGCCCACTGACAGTGTATATGGATATATCCACTTCAGCTAACGTCCCACGTGTATGTTATTTGTCATCAGTTTCGTGTTCTATTGAATGAAAAATGCCAGCTTAAAATATTTTGTTCATCTCTAAATTCTTGTTTTTCTCGTATGTAAAAATAGTGATTTTCATATCTAGTTTGTATTTTCTCTGTTTTCTCAAGGCAAAATTTACAAGTTTAAAAGTTGGCACTGTTACGATTCTGTTGTAAACTATTAAACAGAAAAAGCAAAACCAACATTTTTTTTAGAAGTCACCTATTTATTTCCAAAACGAAAATTTAAAAGGAACTTGTATTGTGAATTAAATCCCAAATAATCCTAAATGTTCTATCACAAGTCCAGAAGTATAGAACATTCCCGAGTTAATCCCAATTGTCCTGAATGTGCTGATGTATAAATAGTTTTAAATGGATTGATATACAAATATTATCGATGTACTACTATGATATAATCCAGAAAGACGTTAAATGAATATCCCAAAGTAGTTTTAATCCACCCCCACTAATTCCCATTAATAATTTAAATAATTTCTCTGTTATAAATGAACACAACTAAAAGTGATTCCGCATATTGATAACTAGGAATGGATCATTATTTATCTAGTCATTTGTATACAGACTGTCGCCTGACCCATGACAGAACACAGTGCCCTGGATTCATTTTCATTGGAAAGTCCAGAAAATATTGTCAGCAAATTCACTTCCACAACATTTCAATGTCCTAATCAGTGATAGGTACTGAACTCGAGATGTACTACTTTGAAAAGACGAACGTGCATACCTCTTGAAGGTAAACCTTGACAAGGCTTGACACCCTGCCAGTGTGCACCTAGTGTGTAACGCATTCTCAAGTGTCTGTATCCACCCTATGAGGGAGAATTTTGACGTGATCTACGTTATGACGTGCCACCGAAAACAATAGTGGGTGTTTTAAGGGAATGCGGGTTTAATCGTCTTTTTAGAATATTTGTGTTACCTTTGTCTGTTATTTTATACGAGTATTCGTAGTTTTACCATTTCTACGTTCTATGTTTGAAATCGTTCATAATTATACATATGATTGGAAGGATTTATTTTCCTCAGTTTACTTGCAATTCCGTTGTAGATTTTTCGAATTTCATCTTTTGTTAGGACTTGCATCCAGTTAGTGTGCCAAGGTTACAAAAAGTGCTAAATACATATACAACATTTTGACTTGACAAATTATACACATCAGTATATTCATCATAAATGGCAAAATGTGTGCCATGACAATTCAACGATAAAGGTAGGTGCCTCCTCCGTTGAATTATTACATCCTTTGTTCACACTGACATCTTTCTTTTCCTTGGGACTAAATTCCTCAGCCAGTTTTTTGCTTGCTTTGGTCTTTGTTTCCAGCGTTATCCTTTTACCAGCGGTTGTGTCGTTCCCAATGGAGATAGGTCCAATTTTTTCTTCTCTTAAGCTTAAATATTAGTGGCCGCTGTTTGGAGAAATATCGGTGAAAATTAAGGACTCTACAAGAATGAAGCTTGTAGTAAAAAAATTCCCAAAATTCTTTTCGACATAGATATTTGATGTGACGAAAGAATTAATTATGACAGTTTTACTGTTGTGACACTGTTTTAAATAAGACTGATCACATACCAGAAAGTCAAATGAATACGTTTGTATGTTTCTGTAATCGAGTATACATTTTTTTTATGTTCACCTTTGTGATGAAACTGCGCCAGAAAATGTAAAATGGCGTGAAATGCAGATTAAGCTCATATTTAGCGCGGAGAGACTAATGATCACTGACCTTCACATCTCGTGTTCTCACTGCAAGACCTACCATGTAAATATTTTGAACCTACTGGCATTCGAAAGACACTAAATCATTAAAATTCAAGATGAAGAATATTCTTTACAAGATATATGGAGACGAGTTGAGTTAGTCGGTTTCTGAAAAAGAAAGTGAATTGGGAAGAGACATTGCAAAACTTTGTGTTATATATCTCTATAATAACTTAAAGGTCACGACCTATTTCTACATTACATGGCAGGGCAATTGTATATTGAATAAAATAATCTAGTGTCACAAAAGAAATGTTTATTGCATCACTGTATCTTGAAAAGGATTCAGTCGAGAAATACAAACCTTTTAACTAGTCCATGTGATCTCGTCTACTTTCGTAACATATTTCAGTATTATTATTAGTAGTAATATTATCCTTAGATTACAAGCCAGATTAGTATTAACTATTTTCATTCGAAGATGCGTTACATAGTAGGATATATTTTGAAAAGTTGGAAATTTAAGAGTACATCAAATTGCATTATTTTGTTTTACCGTGAATGTTGACAGTGGTCCTGCTGTAAAGCTCTTTTCCCGTTCTTGACATTTTCTTATTCTTTCGGTTGCTCCCAGACACTGAGAACTGGTAACATAGAGGATATAATCTTTCCAGAATACGTTCAAGTTTCCATAGCTGCACACTTCTTTTTCCTAACGTTTCTTAAAAGCAATCTCGCAAATTTAAAAATGGCCCAATGACCGTTGGAGAACGAAGACGTGAATAATGAACATCCGCACTGACGTTAGTAGTAGTTGTACCAGGCAATTGTTGGACAAGGAGAAATAATTTTAGCACATAGTTTTACAAATGGAGGCATTGAAAGGACAAAACCTCTATTAAAATTGTTTGTAGGTTTATCATTGTTGGTACATTGTTACATCGTTAGCTGTGGTTCACCTCAGTTAATAGGGACATTATTGGATTTCAAAACATTTCGCCATTGTCCCAATACAATTTGTACAATAATCTTCGTAGGTTGATAGGGACATAATTGGAATTTAACCTTAGAGAATTTAGCACCAGATTTCCCAGTGTCCCTTTAAAATGTTAAAGGTGGTTGATCTTAGTTGTATGTTTATGTTTAGATGGGTCAAAAGTTTATGGGAACAAACGGGAATTGAACTTTGGAACATTTAGTGTTGAAAAATGGATGGGTGTGTCTGGAAAGTTCCGGCGATGCACTGAAGCATCTTTTCCGTTTAACGTCTGGTAGATGCGTTACGTTTGATTCAGTAATCTTGGGCAAGTACATGGAGGCTTTGACTCAACAGTGACAGTTTGTTGTGATAGTGAGGTTTAATGGAGAAACGGTTATTCCCCACGCCCCTACTCCTTTCCGCTTCACCTATCGGCGGGCATATGCAAGATCCCATCTCGACACGGTAATGAGCTTGTTGACTATCTTTCATTGCTTTGAGACAATTATAAATTTGATAATTTATGCAAAATCTTTTGTGTCTATATTTTGGAATACCGTTCCGATAATGAAATAGTCCTTCAAAGTATAAACGAGACTTAATGCCAATTCTGGCGGATGTCATCAAGCCGAAAGGCAAGTCAGGTACAGGTACAGGAAAATAACAAGACATCTAGGTACAACCATACATCCAAGTACGATAAGCATGCTCCATGCATACATTAGCATGATACAAAAGCCATTTAACAAAGTTAAATGGAGGAGTAAACTAATCATCCGTAATAATATGCGCCTTAAACATAAGCAAAGGATACGGTGAAAAGTAGATTTTAACTGCATTGTATGGCATTCTGCATGAACAACGTTGTGGCTCACAGATGAAATATAAATAAGTGCAAAAATTTAAAAATGTCAATGATGTTCTCTGCATGAGGATATCTGCTTTAGAGTTCTGTATTCCATGAATTTGGTTGAATTATATAGTACCTTCAGTGATTCAATGATCTACTAAATGAGTACCATTTCCGTCTTCAAGGAAAGTGAACCCATTTGCGGTTCTGACAAAATTCGACACAGTGTTCATGTCTGTGCACCCACAAGACCTGAAATGGAAAGCAGTATTTGTGCGAGTATATATGTTGAACTTTATATACAAATGAGTGGATAGTGAACCTGATATTTTCTCAGACCACACTTTTGATGGTAAATGCAATCTGAGAGAGAGATCTAACGTATTTATTAAGCCTCAAATGATGAATGCTTACTCATAATGGTTTCCTCGTTTTCCTCGAAGACGATTGGAACCTGCGGTATCTTTTGATATGCTTCTTCTACCAAATTATTGCAGAGTGCCTTTGTTGTTTCTTTCAATGGTGTGAACTGGCTTGAAACGTCCATGTGGTGTACTGCAGGGTCACTAAACTGATCTGCTAAACACGAATTTAATATTTCTTTCCCAATTTCAAAAGATGTGACTTGTTCACTTTATTTTCTTTCCTCTCGAGGAAGAGATGTCACTGTTTGGTTCTTGCACAGAGACTGCCGTTTTTAATTTCACCTGGCTAAATTTTGGCTCCATCGGGTTGGGTGGCCTAGTTTCAGAGCTCCTTTCCGATGTTAATATTTTGTTTCTTTTTGGCAGCTTAACTCCTAATTTTGTCTCGTACTTCCCATTATTCTTGTTCTCACAACTCTGGCGTCTGGCCGGTGATGATTTATTATCTAAACTTTGAAAGAGAACTCTATTTTAGCCACACTGCCTGGTTTGGTTTGGTTTCCAGTCTTTGCAAGACTTTTATGTTGGTCTCAGTGGCCCATATGGTGGGAAGCGCCTTAGTATCTAAAATATAAATTTTTTTAGACTGGTGAGTGCCACAACAAAATGCATTCATTTTTAGGTTTGTTTTCTGCTGTTTATAGCTCGTTCACAAACACGCAGTTGGATTAACACATCTCACTACAATGTATAAAACACGATGCAGACTTGCTGTGAATTCAATAATTTTCTGGGGCTCCAATTTTCGTGGCTGCTTTGCATTCACAAGAATATAAAACTCGTAGAACCAAGTTTATATTAGGAAACAATTATAGGACTTTGTAACATTGCTGCCCCGTCCCATTCCATCATATTAATACCAAAGACGCTCATATGTTTATAATCCATGAAATATGCACACAGAATTTAAGTTTACTAATCGTACACCACTCTATTTCTTTATACTCGGCGGGAGCATAACGATTTTAAAAACGAAAAGCATCAAGGATATAAAAATGCACAAAACTTGGTGATTTCTTCCTTTCATTTATACTTTCTAATCGGCTTATTGCAAAAGAGTCCCTACTACTGTCAACTTAAATGCATTTGAAACCAAACGGAAGCTGTCGATATAAATAAGCAGGCAGACTGCAGTCTTGTTCTGGTTTCTAGAACAGTCCCCTTCAGTAGAAACTGTAGTCTGCGACCTGTATTTACAATGTCAAGATTTAATATTTCTAAAAAAATGAACAATTTTGAGGAACTCTTGTATACATTTTTTTCATAGAGGTAGAAGTCAAAAATTAACGGAATTATTTAGATTGGCAAAGACCAGCTTGTTCTAATTTGCACCATCATATTGACCTACATACTATCGCCCCACACCCTATATTGACGCAGTCATAAATTCCGTTCTCAAGAGAGCGCTTCTTTCAGTGATGTCACAACCGCAATATTTGTAACACTGATCAACATCGAGTCCTGCATACAAATTCAGTTGTACTTAATCTTATCATTTGTGAAATGAAACAGAGATGCATACCATGAAAAAAATGCATTTCACTAAGTTTCTTTTTTTTCCAATCAGTAAGTCTTCATGAAAATCCTTATCAGCTATTCTTACGGGGCAGATTAACTTCCAGCCGTAAGACTCCATTCTGCTAACATGGGTTAACCACGTGACTCACAACTGACAACTGCACCAGTGACAGTTTAGAATGGTGTATAATGTTGTAAAGTGTTATGTGGATCGATCGTTACTGGTATTCGGAAGTGCTTCTTTTATTATAATTTGTGGAAATTTACATGAAATATAATTTTATCATTAAATCAGCATCCTGTTTATTTCTGCTTATTTCTTTTAAAAAAGATTGGATTTTCTATCTTATAAATAAGCAATTTTACTTTAAAAGTAAATGTTCTATCAGCCTTCAAGAGAACCTCGTTATTGAACTTCTTTTGAGCAATATATTATTTATAAATTGATTTGATAATAGTAAGAATTGTAATAAACTAAAATAAAATGTTTAACATTTTTATTTGCACTTTTAGAAACAAGTGTTACGAAGAATGCAAACCAGTCAGTTTTGGAACTAAAATTGGTAGAATATTGTATGATGATTGGGGGTTTGTATTTTAACAATGCCAATTAAAAATTGGAAATAAAGTCATACACTAAATGTAAGTAAAAACTTTTATGATAATGCCAACATGGTTTGATCATACTAGCTTTTGCGGCAGAACCTGTTCCAAAATAGAGTATGATAAATATAAGAAAACAAAATTGAGGAATGCGTAGTTAAATTTCGTTGTGTAATTTTTCCTAAAGATTTCGATGTGCTATTTATGTTGCTCTGCAATATATTATATTCTCCGGAGCAGGTTTACAATGATGTCAAAGGAAGAAATAGACTTTGAGATGCGTCAAAATGGGTGACTTAATACACGCTCTTGACAGATGCCCATCTGGATGAAAGAGTATGAGGGGATATATACCATTGTCACTTGTTGTCCATACTTTGCTAAAGTAACTAATGTTTTTAAGGCAATGATATACATCTCTTTAAAAAAATTATACTTGTGCAAAGGTGAAAGTAAGTGCTTAAATGTGGGAAAACGAAGGAGTCCAGGATACAGCGTAGCTGGTGTATGCGCTCTTTGCAATGTGGCATGGGCTGTTTAACCTAATTAAAGTTTCTAATGTTAGAAAATTGTTCCATCAACTGTTCAATGTACAGTGAAATGCAGACGTTTTCCCGAATGAAGAAAACGTAGTAAACCTGCAACTGACTGATTATGGTTACTTGATACAGTTCCTTTCTCCACTTGACTGATTTACCCAGTTCAGCTCCACCTTTTCCTCAACTTAAAACTCTCCACTGAACTTAAGATCATTGTTCGCCTTTTCAACCACACTTAATTGCATCTTCTTCAAAAAAAATGCACGCAAACATGGTAATATTTAAACAAAATAAAATTACAAGACGCAAAGCTGAAATGAAAATGACGCCTACACATTCAAATACCCAGGATGCTGAATATCGATTCTGCGTGGCATGGCTGGGGGGGGGGGGGTACAGCTGGGTTGTATATAATTACGGAATGTATCATAATTATAAGTGTTAAAATGTGTCAAAACACTCATCAGTGTCTTTCCAGAGCGAAGAAACCAAAATATATGAAAAATAACAATGCATATATAAAGCTGAACGAAACACATCTTTTTAAAAAAATTGTAAAAAAATGGTCATATGACATTATGGAATAAAAAAACATGGATGCTTACCCATTTAGAACCCCCAGTAGCATCATCAGTGTAATTTCACAATGAAACGATGAGGTCCGTAACGAAAACGCAAGTGCTATTGATCAGTTTAAGTAACATTTGCTCCAACTTCAGGATCTGAGCACTTTGAACTCTATGTACATTCTTCAGACCAAAACGTCGAAGATGACGCAGTGATGTGCGATATAATGTTAACAGCGTTCCACATCATGCCGTTAAGCTGCTTTATCCTATACCCACTATGACACGTAGGAGAAAGATTCAGCTCCAGGGAGAGTAAGCGGAAGTGGGTATGATGATTCAGAGGCATGCACATATTTCTTTTCAAGTTATCGCATTAAAATCAATTACAGTCCGAGTGCACGATGTATTTTTTCGTCGAGCTCAAATCGCTAGTTCGCAAACCTAAAACAAAGTACAACCAATTTTAAAGTACGATTTCATCTTCTGAGTTCGTTAATTGTCAATTGATCATGTTTTTCAGGTTGTCAGTATTTATCTTTTGTTGCATGAATTAAAGGGGCACAATTTTCATGATACAATTAGTAACCGAGTTATTGATAGATCTTGCAACAAACTAGGCGTACATATGTATGTAATCATTGACTTCATCAGCATGATATCCAGATAGATGAGATCAGAACAGCTGTAATCCAGCAATGTAAGTCGATTCCAACCTTATATTTATGTTTTTGGCTCGAACTTAAATTTGGCAAACTATTCTTGAACACTACATGAATTTTCAAAATGCAACATATATTATTTGAAAAAGTCTTTAATCCCAGATATTTCTACGATGTGACCGCAACAAAGAATATCTAAACTTAACAGTTAATATTCCTCTGGTGTTTTTACTCCCTTCTCAGCACTTTTTGATTGTTTTGTAGTTTTTCTACAAATGTTTTTTTTTTTTTTCGAGAGGTATTGGGGCACATGTATTTAACCAACAGTACGAGCATATTTATTTTCGACTGGTCAAGGGTCCGTCTTCGGGTTTCTCCGGACTAAATTGATTTCTTCCCAGAGATTGAACTGTTAACTCGTTTTATGTAAATATTTTCAAGGCCAGTAATTTAATAACCTCGCGTTTATTGGAACTATTGAAGGTCGCCATCTCTGACCTGTCTGTTACATCTGAGTACAGGACTGATTTTCATCACTTGAAATCTTGTTGCTGAAACCGTCACTTAGTCTGTTTCCTCTTGATCATACGATCTTCAAATTTCGTATTTTATTCCGCAACCTGCCAACTTCATTCTCTAATTCTTTAACCTTTCTGCTGATCTGAAAGAAAAATCTAATTTATTAGTACGAACTCGAAGATTTCTATATAATTAAAGTAGACTTTTCACAGAAAGTTCACAATGACTATAAGAATTATTAAGCTTGAAGGGCATTTTATCATTAGAAAGCTAGACACGTACGCTATACATTTTGTGACTAATTTAGAGCCCCGCCCCCTCGAAATTATTCAGTAGCTTGACACTTTTTCCGCAAGCTGAAACAGTTTTTATGAAGATTGTTAGAATAACTGTTTAGAAAATTGTTCAGAAAGCGTTTGCTGAAGTTTTTCAGTCTCTGTGTTGCTGGTTCTTTAAGAAAAAGTGTTGCAGCTTGTCTTGTATCCACTACACCATGGATGTCACTTTACAGTCTTTTCTGTTGCTGCAGGTAATTCAACAGATGGGCAGCAAAACAGCTATCTTACTCCAGACATTACCACGTAAATGGAAATGTAAATTCTATTGAACAAGATTGCGATTAGAGACAGATTTATAAATATTAAGAAAAATATTGTTTTTGACTCGCATAAAATATGCAGATCAAATTTTTTGTGGTGTACCAATTTTCATGATTTTATGATTGCTTTGACAACCCAACCATTGATTCACAGAAGCAACAATATGCCCACCACAACTCGTAAATGTTAGTTCTGAAACATTTTTGGGAAAGCCACCAAATATTACAGTATACCCCTATATATGAATTGACTGTGTTCTATTTACATTCCACGAAACACCAACCTACTACCAAATGAATTAGACAACATTGTTCAACATCTCCCTGCGCCATTTCTTCTACTCGGTGATTTTAATGCCCATAACATTTTAGGGCGATCAAACTACATAAGCGACAAGGGCAAAAAGATAGAAGATTTCATTTCTAAACACGACTTGTCTCTGTATAACACCAAAAATCACCGACATATTTACAACCAGAAACGGGTACATAAAGTTGTATCGATTTGACAATTTGTTCTACGCAACTTTTGGATTATAATTGGAAGGTCGCTGATGACATTCACAGCAGTGACCACTTCCAATCTCTCTTAAAAACATCGACGTTACAATCGATGACGCAATTTCACAATGGAATTTAAGGAAGGCCTACTGGGCCAAGTTAAAAACATTTTGTACAGCTAGGCTTAACAGGGATACCGTTTTAAACGACAGTGACCTTATTCAGTATATTACTTCTGTCTTAATCCAGATTGCAGAAGAATCCATTCCCAAGTCCTCACCGAACTGTAAAAGAACCCCAATACTGTGGTTCACCAAAGAATGTAAACAGGCCATTAGACAACGCCGAGAAACACTGATAAACTTTAATAATCGTCTAACTCCCGAAAGCTTAAATAAGTACCGTATTGTTCGGGCCAAAGCTCGCCTCACGATTAAAGAAAGCAAAAGAGCATCATGGAAAATATGTTTCAACTTTAAATACTCCTTTCTCTATAAAGTTTGAGACACGATCGGCAAAATAAATGGAAAGGGAAAACAATATTCTTTCCGACATCTGAAACTAAACAGGAATTTCAACTCCAAACATGACATAGTTATTATACTTGTTGATAGTTGCTCTAAAAATTCCACATCGTTGAATTATTCAGAAGCCTTCCGAAGATTAAAACCTCAAAAAGAAAAGACACGGTTCAAATTGACATCGAATAATTCGGAGCAGCATGGAAAAAATATGTTGCAACTTTTAAACTCTCGTTTCTCTGTTAAGAAAGTTTGGGACACTACCCACAAAATAAATGGAAAGAGAAAACAATTCTCTCCGACATCTGAAACTGAACAATAACAATTTTAGTTCAAAACGTGACATAGCAAATATCCTTGCTAACAGTTTCTCGAAAAATTCCGCATCATCTAATTATTCAGAAGCCTTCCGAAGATTAAAAACTCAAAAAGAAAAGTCACTTTTAAAATTCACATCCAACAACTCGGAAAGTTATAACTGTTCTAACCGAACAGTGCTGGTGCGCCGTAAATATTCAATCAACTAACCAACCAATTGGTCTCACTATTGGAACTTATGGAGGCTTTAGACAAGGCCCATGATACATCCGCTGGGCCTAACGAAATACATTACCAGTTTTTGAAACACCTTCTAGAATCATCATTAACATCTCTTTTGAAAATCTTATATGATTTATGGATTACTGATAAGGTACCCACCCAAGATTTGGAAAGAATCAGCAGTAATACTAGTTCCCATACTAGGTAAAGATAGCGCAGATCCTACTAAGTATCGACCCATTGCACTGACGAGCTGTGTGTGCAAAACAGTGGAACGAATGATCAATTCTCGGCGTGTATGGTACTTGGAAACCAACAATTTAATATCTCCTTTCCAAAGTGGCTTTCGTTATGGCGGTAGCACGAATGATCATCTGGTTAGACTGAAAACATTTATTCGCGACGCATTTATCAAGAAGGAACATTTAGCAGCTGTTTTCTTTGATTTAGAAAAGGCCTATGACACGAAATGGAAGTACGGGATACTAAATGACCTGCATGATCTGGATCTAAAGGCCGTCTGCCCTCTTTCATATCAAACTTTCTCTCAGAGAACGGATGGTACGGATGGGCTCCACGCTCTCTGATATGCAGGAGCAAGAGATGGGTGTGCCTCAGGGCAGTACTTTATCTGTGACGCTTTTCAACATCAAACTCAATAACATCACCAACTGTTTGTCTCCTGGTTTAGATTGCGCTTGTTATGTATATGTAATTTAATTGTTTTAATTTTTTAATTATTTTTTTTTATTTCTATTACAGGTTATTGTAATGTAACTTTATTTACTGGATTTGAAAATTGTCCAGAAATTCAGTTCAGCTCTGTTTGACCTGACTGTTAATTTTGATAAGCAACGAATATTGTAACACTGTATCTAGTTTTTGACCTTGATTCAGAACCAGTGAGTTTTGGTAAAAACTTTTTAAAATTTTTTTTTATTATTCATTCTCATAGTAAGAATTGTTAAGTTGAATCAAGTCTATACCTGGAGTACGTGACAAATAACGTGTTTGTTGTTACAAACTTTTGGTTTTCCCTGTGGGATGAATTTTTGACCCCCATCCGTGAATCTGTTTTGCGTTTTAGTTGGGCTTTTAACTTCTGTTGTCATAAGAATTTGCCAGTTGAGTTCTAAATCTTTGACACCTAAAAGAGTTTTGTTGTGACCAGTTTGAGCTGAATTTTTATTTTCTTGAATTTTCAAGTGATTATTTTCTCTGGAATACAGGTGCTCATACAAAATTCTTGGACAAAGACATTTATTGAAAATTATTCCGAAATCAAAATTGAAATATTTTCTGTGATTCAACAAAGAACTGTTGACACATCAGTACAAAGCTGACTATTGAGGACGTCATCGCCCTCCATCTTGATTTTCATCGGGATTCGAACTGATTAATTTTGGACTTGTCATTGATAGGACTTCTGTTTTTAATTCATGGATTAATTTTGGATTTGATTCGTAAACCGTAACTTTTTCTCACTTTTACCTTTTTTTTTTTTTTTTTGAGGGAAATAAATTATTTGTTAAATTTGACAACGCTTGTTGTCTTCACTCTTTTCTTGTTACTTTTTGTACGACCCTAGACGCGTAAAACTCCTTATTCGTTGATGATTTTCTAATATGTTGTCGGTCAAAGCACATGCATACAATTGAAAGACGACTACAGCAAAATATCAGTAAGATTCAAAATTGGGCGAATACTAACAGTTTCAAATTCTCGAAATGAAAAACGGTATGTATGCATTTGTCAGCTACGAAGACATCATTATGAACCTAAACTCGTGCTGGACGGAACACCTATTCCATTTGCTGAGGAAACTAAAACTAGATACTTGAAATCTCTAGATCTACTTACAGTAGTAGAGCACACTGACTGGGGTGCTGATAGAAAAGTCGTCATCAATTTATATGGAACGTTTATTCGCTCGGTACTAGACTATATTTGCGTTGTTTGTGGTTCAGCTAGGAAGTCCTATTTGAAGATGCTTGACCCAATTAATCAACAACGAAAAAGACGCGCTCTAGAAGCATTTAAGACCTCCCCGTGTGAAAGCCTTCTCGCTGAAGCGAATGAACCAGCGTTGTCACATCTCTGAGAAATGCTTTCCACACAGTATTCTCTCAAATTAAGATCAAATCCTCTGAACCCTGCTTTTTCGTCTGTTTTTCAACCCAAATACAAAACCTTGTACGAAAATAAACCAAACGTCATACCTTCCTTTGGCATTAGAATATCATCCAGTCTTGACAGTACCAAAATTGATCTTTCTAAAATTCAGAAAACGTCCGTCTCCGAAATACCTCCCTGGCTACTTAACAACCAAAAGTACTTTTTAGGCTACACGATGGGAAAAATAATCTGAAACCAACCCTTCCATCTTCAACAGCTGTTATCATGAACTCCTCACCCAATTTAAAAACTGCACAAGTATTTATACTGATGCATCAAATGATGTGGAAAAGGCTGCTGTTGCCTTTGTAAGTGAAAAACAACAAAAGTTTCCTTACCAAATGGTATATCAACGTTTTGAGCCGAAATAGACCTTGCTCTGCAATACATCGAAAACAAACGTATTTTAAACAGCAGCATCTTCTCCGACTCGCTATCAGTACTTCACTCACTCCACAATAGAAAACTGGAGAACCCATTATTAACCAATATTCTCGTCAAAAATACAGAGCTGAGAAACTGTCACAATATAATATAGTGTTTTTACCTAGCCATATTGGTATTAAAGGTAATGACAAAGCAGATCGCGCTGCTAAAATGGTCCTATCCCCCGAACCATCTGATTTTAAAATGCCATATTCTGATTTTAAACCTAGTATCAAAGAGTCTTCGTCAGAAATGGCAGGCGTCATGGAATGATGCGGTGAATAACAAACTTCATGCCATCAAGCCAACCCTAGGAGAAGGGGCTCCTTTCTACAGAACCATCCGTAGGGAGGAGGTAGCCATTGCAGGAATTTGAATTGGTCATACTTATATAACCCACTCCCACATGCCAAAAGGAGAAGACCCACCAGAGTGCGTTTCTTGTAATGAACCATTCATTGTTAAGCACTTTATGATGGAGTGTTTCGACCTCCAACCTACGCGCGATCAGTACTACAATGTACATGACATGAAGGAACACTTTGGTACAGTAAACGTGGCCTGTATTATAGAATTCCTGAAAGAAGTAAACATTTATTCTAAGCTGTAACTTTTATGATATCACCTTGAGCAGTTTTATGTAATGTATATACCGTCCCTTAATTTTAATAACGTTTCATCTGTCTTCATTAACATACACCATTTACATTCCCCGTTGATCGGGAAGCTTTATTTATTACCGTTACCATCTTATCGTTTTACTTTCAACTGTTTGGTTTTATATCGCTGGTCGATAAGAAACCTTTTACCACTTTTAAATGATCCTACTTTTAACCTTTTGCATGGAGCTAAATAGCCTAACAGTGCTGGTGGGCCGTAAAAATACAATCAATCAATTACGACAGCTTCCATTTAGTGTGATAGGACAGTGCTCAACATTGGGGAATTCATGTGTATTGTCGTAAGAAATCAGTTCCATGTTGTCAACCAATGGTTGATGGAGAGCGGGGACTTTTTGGCTATGGGTATTAAGTATAATTCAGGTGTATTAGATGTGACATCCAATTGCAATTGGCGTTTATTGTCTGGATGACGAAAGGAGAGTTGGAAGATCTATGTAATACCCAGCCCAGATCTGTTGCTGAATTTTTTCAGGCACCGAGGCAGTTATGTCAATTGATAAGCTGACAAAAGATGGCTTGAGTCAGTGTGCCAGGGGTAGTAATTTGTATTAGCAAATCGCTGCAAGTATTTATACCTGTATGAAAGTGCCCTGTTAAGGGTGAGGTAGCATATGCATTGCTTCCAGGGGCTGCCTAACGCGTTTGGACTAATGTTGGACATGGCTTTCATGATGGGTGATGGAGGTAAGAGGCCCCTGCTCCAGTTCCTTGGAGGCTATGGCAGGCTGTTGAAAAGGATGGGTCACCTGCAGCATCTCCAGATGTCCAGCTTATAGTCCACTTGTGCTGTGATGATTGGCATAATCTGTTGTACCACCTGCTGTGCTCTATGGTCAATGATAGTTTGGGTCACCATTGCTGCGCCAGGTGTTGACCCAGAGTAATGCTGCTGCTGCTGTTGACCAACCGTATTCGCGAACTGGTGGACTGGACCATCTTCACACCTCGCATAACCGATCCAGACACGTTGCATTTGGGTGGCATGATCTGAGATGGTTAGAAAAATGCAAGGTATTCAAACAAATAGGAGGAAATTCACAGAGTACAAAATTGCCGCCGGTCCGAGGTCAGCCAATCTCACAGCAGACCCAGACAAAAAATGATCAGCCAGTCCGTCTGGTAGCTTGTTTTATTAGCATAACGAAGAAACTGTATCTACAAATTATACATTTTTAAAAAATAAAAGAAGTATTAAAAACCAAGTGAAAATTTGATAATTGTGAATTGTTCCATGTGGTCCTATCAAACGAAAACGATAGATTACCAAATTCGCTTGGAATATGGAACAGGAAGCATGCTAGTAACATGACAATACTACTATAGTTTGTTCAGCTCAGCATCACGAATGATATCCGAGAGTGTAGAAGAATATGTGCCCACGTAAGTATGTCATATTTGAGCTAACGTTATCGAATTAATTTCGCTCAATGATTTCAACACGGTTTGTACCACATACAGATCATTACCATTCGTTATATATACCCTTATAAAAGTCATTGTTTACGCATGCATAATCATCCCTGTTGACATGTGATATAAATATCTTATTTTGTAGGAAACGTGCAGCATGTGACTGCTACGCATGTGCATATTGAACAAGATGTTGTAACGTGTCAAGGGTCAAGGCCAAATAAAATGGAATAGATGGACAACAGCTCACGCCTTTTTCTGTTACCAGATCTCTCCAGTGTATTGCAGTGTCAAGAAATGGCATGTTCACCACAAAAGTTCTTATTTAGATATAATAGCACAAAACAAAACAAATATAAATAGTCAACACAGTTTATTATGACTTCCAGGCTTATATGTTTTTGCACACAATTTAGTGCTCAAAATGGCGAAATATAATATCTGCAAATATGTTGAACAGATGTTTGATAAAGCATGTTGAAATGACAACAGTAGTATCAGAGATAAATTGCATGTGTAAATCAGCATAAATGTTAAATTTGTCCTCATTCACATAATCTCATACTCAAATAATCCCAATTCCAAAACTAATCTTGCACAGAAAAATAAGTTAATAGTCCTCAACATTTGTTTATATTACGTACCGAAGTGGTAATGATTTTGTGCATCAAATCAAGGTTCGGAACCAGACCCGGGTTTGTGTTTTTAGTGTCCATTGGTAAATATGGTAGAGGTACAGTCTGGAACCGGATGTTAATAGAGTGTTGCGTGTGTTGGCTGAGACACAAGTTGACGTTTTGAGCGACACAGTCTGGAACCGGATGTCAGTAGTGTGTCGCGTGGACAGAAAGCGACAGTGTGTGTCGTTTTGTAGCAACAAAGTGTGTCGTTGTGTCGGGTATATTATTTCGACATCGAAATGCCACAACCACTACAAAATAGATGGAAATTTATGATTTCAAAATTATACATGAAATTGAGGAGGAAATTCGATAATGCCAATCGGAATACTAAATATCCAATGGATAGGAGACGGCTGTGTTGATGACACAATGACAGTGTCGTCTGCTAAATCCCTCTATGGGAACTTTTGTTTGATATAACGAGGAAATAAACGTTGAAACAACTTAAGAAAAACATTATAGTCATTGTGAGTATTAAATTTAAGGTGTCGGTAGTAACTAGTCAACCTTGCTATTAATGCTTGAAATTATCAGTTGAGATGACAAGAGACTTTTGTTCTGTTTGTTTGGTCTTGAGATCTTTACTGGAGTCCAGTAGAACCACAACTGCCAAAACAGCGGATCTCACCCCTATTTATAGAGTTTCGGGAACACAGTCGGGAAATTCGTGACAAAGTTTTCACGAATATTACTAAATATGTGAGAATTCGGAAAGATTAATCTGAGCTCAATACACAGTAGTAATAAAGGCGTCCGATTTCAAACGCCAAAAATAGCAATTATTTAACAATAAATTATACAAAGATTCAACATTGATGATGAACAGTTTCATCACACTGGTGACGAGAAATTATGAACTTTCATGAGTATTACCTTAATCCTGAGAAAAATGGATACAATTGCCTATATCCCTCTCAGAATAGAAGGAAATTGAAAACAGTTTACAATCCTATCATGTACACACTTGGCTTCAAACATCTTTCCCCAGATGATGAATATTTAAACAAATCATTATATGATTTACATATTGTATCAAATTACTTTTCTTTTGTGCAAACAGTTACTACAGTTTCTGTTATTTGCATTTGAAACAGTTATACAACTTTCCAACATGAATAGAATGTAAACAATACAAGGAGATTATACATTATCTCAAACATTAATGATATGTGCAAATGCACTTTATAAGAACATAAGTTGACAGGTAGTCTGGATGGTTTCACTACCCCCCTCGTGTTGAAGTTCGTCCTCGAACTTCTACTAGTTTGTTAAGAAACGTTATCATATATTCATATATCTAATCAAAATTCAATGATACTAATCCAATGAGATGGAATATTTTCTTGCAATATACATGTTACACAACTTTGATAATATTTTAGCTACAACAAATATGATTATGGATGAAAAAGCACACCATTGAACCTTTTTCTAATATATATATATCACACACACACACACTCACACACACACACACACACACACACACACACAAAGTCGTAATTATCCAGTAATTATGGTAAGTATCTTTGCCCGTCACACGAGAGTCCGGGGTTCACTTACCCGCCGAAGAACCAATTAATAATGCTGGAATCACTGTGCCATTTGATGATTATTTAATTCCACTTTTTTCAGATTTTTGAATGTCCATTTAGAGTCAAATTTGATTGTCCCCCTCAGCCTATGAAAATTAATGAAATTGCAGGAAAAGAAGAAAGTTTTGAGGGGATAATAATTATTGACACTTATGTAAAACAAATTGCCTAATTTAAGTTGAAACTGAAAATGGAACAGTTTCCTTTTCTTCAGTGCTCTTGGCAGACAGTGCTATAGATAGTGAAGATTCCTCTGTGTCTCTGTATGTCTGGTTAGTGGTCTTTCATCCTCAGTCGTGGTGCATCGGCTCTCCATTTTGCTGACTGTTGGTTCTGGAAACCACATAGATGTTAACATGTAGACTGTCCCATCTGGGAGAACTGCTTTTTCGACCCTCTTTAACCACACGTGAAGCGCTGGGTCGGAATGGTATGAATTTGAGAGTTGTCCAAACAACTTGGCTTTCATTCTTATTCGCCTCAAAATTCTGCCTGGGGAGTTTTTGAGTATATGCTGGGAGCTCCCACAAAAGTCTCCCTTAAATCGGCATCATGAAGGGAGGGAAGACGATTTGTATATTCATATACTGCTCCTTGCCTGGGCATCTCCATGTTGATTTACTTCACAAAGTTGGTTGGCACCCGCCGCAGAAACTCTACCCTTCTAGTAGGACTTGATGGTTGCTGTGCAGATTCCATTGAAGTTGGATTATATGGAGGCAGATTGTGAAGCTTTTCTGGATCACCGACTGGCTCATAAGGTGACACCGATTTACCTGGGCTAGGTTCAGTCAACACATCTCCCCCAGACGAGGTTGCTGTAAATGGAGTGGGTGTTACAATATCTGTTGGCTGCTTTTTCACTGGGTTTTAGAATAAATTGCGCATTGGTGGAGGTACCATTGCCTCCCTCTCTGGTGTAGTTGGGAAATCTTCCAAATAAATGGGAGAAGGTGAGCTTATAGGCGTCAGTGGTGACAAGGCTTCAGATGCTAAAGGACCTCTCTGGTGTATGCACCCATGATGTTTGAGTTGCTTCCATTATTTTGTCAGCCCCAGATTTCAGCCCTCCCAAAAATGGACTTCTCCTCTGGCTGCATGATTTCGATAAAGAAGTCTTTCCCTGGCCCACTTGATGGAATTCTTGCCCAGGATGCCTTCTCCTGTAATGATCTTTCATTCTGTAAAGAACATTCCTGGACACCATATAGCAGCAGTACTCACACCCTATTTTCTCACCATGATGGTATCGTTGGTGTCTAAGGAGTAGCTGCCAGTTGGCACAGGACACGCCACACTCAGCACACTCGACAACCATTCTGAAAATTGTCCAGAGAGACCATATTAAAAGTCCTTCAATCCCAGGATATTTTTAAAGGCGCAATATATGGCTTGCAATAGGCTGCAGTCAAGTCAGCAATAAACTTTGGAATTAATTTTTTTAAATACATGTATTAGAATGAAACAAACTCGATAAAGTAAAACCACCATACGCAGAGAGTTATTGACTTGCATGTTGTTGTTTGTTGGATTAAGGATTAAGCAGTTCATTGCCATTTCTGTCATAATTATGCAAAAGGAGTGCTATCCTAAATGCCAAAATTTCTTTTGATCAAGAACACCAAAATGACCCCACAATACACTGGACAGCACTGCCCATATCCTGCTTAAAAATGTATCAAAATGTATCATATAAAAATACTACTCTGTCCATCCCTCCGCTATGCGATAATCAGAGCCCACGAAAGTGAGAGTCCTCGCTTCCCTAACTTTCATGTCCTGAACTTTCCTTTAGGTGGCTGTGAATATGACAAACTACTAACCTCAGCACAAATCTGAGAGCATTTGTCGACTAATGCCTCAGAAAACAAATAGGTACATTAATGGCGCTACCCAAAAGATTCCCATTCACTCCACAAATAGAATTCACAAAAACACCAGGGCTTACATACCCTATCTCCGTGTGTTGTTAAACAAAAAAATGTCGGGCTCAACACAAATTAGAGGTTTCAATCAACCATGCGGTTCCCGCCATAAAATGGCTTCATTATGTCATGATGGACAATTTTTGGTACTGCTTTAGCGTCGTTCTCTATTTTATAAACTAAATCGGATAATTCTCCGATTACATGATATGGGTTTGCAATTTTGGACTACGACCTTTCTTCTTTGTTTTTGTGTGGAGCCAAACAGTGTCTCTTATTTTATACTGTCTTGCCCGAATCTTATGATCATAATATCTCTTCTGCCTGTTGCTTGCTTCCGGATAAGTAGATGTTTAATATGTTCATTTTCTGGGTCGTCAATAGTTTCTTGTTCCACTTCTGGCGGAGGTCCGAAAATTAGATAAGCAGGTAGTTGAACTTCCCGTTCCATCATCATCGTATTCGGAGTTAGACTCGTGTTTTCATGCACAAATGATATGCATGCAAGCATAGCCAGTTGAAGATGGTCATCCCAGTCTCTCTGATCATGTGTAATATACTTGCTTAATATATCTTCAATGGTGCGGTTAAACCTTTCAACCAGACCGTCACTTTGAGGATGAAAGGCTGTTGTCTTGGTCTTGTCAATTTGCAGCCTGGAGAAGAGTTCGCTAAATAGCTTTGATTGAAACTGACTACCCTGTGTGTAGTTGTTGTGCTAACCCAAAACGGCAAATAAATTCTTCCCCACATAAATTAGCAATAGTTTAAGTTTTTTGTTCTTGCATAGGGAATACCTCTGTCCATCGTGTGAAATAATCTGCAGTTACTAATACGTACTTGTTTCCTCTTTTTGATCTGGGAAAGGAAAAAGCACATCCATGATTACCCTTTCTAATGGGTCAACAACGATGTATTGTTTCATGGCTGCTTTTGGGCATCGCTTGGGGCCTTTGCGGGATTGACATATTTCACATTCTTGACACCGTTGTCAGACGCTCTCCTTATAGCCGACCCAGTAGAAACGGCTTCGTGCTCTTGCAATCGTGCGAGTCACGCCAAGATGACCAGCACAGGGGTCATCATGCAGCGTCTTCAAGATTTCATTTTTCTGGCTTTTGAGCAATATGTTGGCATCGGATTTCACCTGTGGCAACTATTATCCATTTTCTATATAGAGTTTTCCATCAAGAAGCTGTACACGACCCCATTGAGACCGGTAAGTCTTAACTATTGAATTGTATGGAGATACATGTTCCCACAATGGTTTTGTATCTCCAGCCTGCTTCCACTTCATGATAAAGATTTTCATCCTTGGACTGTACATCTGAAATCAAATGATCTTTGTGTTCGGCAAACTACATTGCAGCAGACTCCACCTCTTCAACTGCATCAATAGTGTAGAGATCTGTTGAAGTTTGGGCTTTTGTCTTACGGATGGCCATGATTGTGCCCGTCTCCACCTCCAAGGTGCGCGCCTGGTCAAATGATGCATCCTTCTGTTCTTGGCTCTTACAGTGGTCACATGGCATGCAAGGTCGCATTGACAACCCAACAGGCATTGCTACGAGTTTTGCGTGCCCGATACTACATTTCGAAGGTGTAAGTGTTGAGTACTTGCAACCATCTGGCAATTTGGCCCGGTGGATTTGTTTTTTTAACATAACAGCCATGTCAGCGCGCCGTGTCAGTTCTGACAGTAGTGTGTTCCATATAGATATTGGTGAAAGTGTTTAACACTGTCCACACTTGCAATCAACTCACGGCGAGTTATACAGTAGTTTCTTTCGGATTTGTTCAATGTTCGACTGAAGTAGGCGATAACATGTTCTTGGCTATCAAAGGCTTGAGACAAAACAGCTCCCAGACCATGACTACTTGCATCTGTATCAAGAATGAATGTTTTAGTCATATCTGGGTAGCTAAGAATTGGAGCTGATGTTGGGAGTTCTTTAGTCTTTGGAAAGCTATTTCTTGGTCTGCGTTCCAATGAAAAGGAACATTCTTTTCGGTTAGGCGATGAAGAGGTTTAGCTATAGTGGAGAAGCCTTTGATAAAACTGCGATAGTATGAGCAGGTGCCGAGAAACTTCGCAGCTCATGGATATTCTTTGGAAGAGGCCAGTCCTTTACTGCAGCGAGTTTTTCCGCATCAGTAGAAATACCTTCAGAGGACACAATATGCCCTAAGAAGGTGACCTTTTCTTTGCACAAAGAACTCTTCCTTGGAGATATTTTCATACCAGCCTTCTGGATGCGCATGATTACCGTCTCCAAACGAGTGAGGTGTTCTTCAAAAGCACCAGCAAACACTTGTCATCTAAATAGACTAAGCATGTTTTCCACTGTAGTCTATGGAGGATATATTCCATCAGTCGTTCAAAAGCCCCTGGAGCATTGCAGAGCCCAAAAGGCATAACCTTAACTTGAAAGAGACAGCATATTGTAGTAAATGCTGCTTTTCAGCATCATTTGGATGAACTTCTACTTGGTAATGGCCACTGGCAAGGTCCAAGTTGAGAACCATTAGGAGCCTCACAGAACCTCAAAAGGTATCATCAATACGCGGAAGAGGATAACTGTCCTTCAGTGTTACATCATTTAGTCTGCGGTAGTCTGCACAGAATCTCACTGACCCATCCTTCTTATGGACAAAAACATTGGGTGATGCCCACGGAGATCTAGAAGGTTCAGTTATGCCATCCTTTAACATTCGATTGATTTCATCCTCTGCAGCTTGTCGCTGAGACAAAGGAAGTCTTCGGGGATGCTGTTTTATAGGAGTGGTATTACCACTATTGATTCTGTGTTGAACTATATTTGTAAAACCAAGATCACTTTTAGAATTGGCAAATACTGATTCATATTTGTATAGCGGCTTTCGTAGACGATCCTGCTGAGCTTCATATAATGTTTTGCTTGACTCATCAATCAAAACTTTTAAATGTTCTGGTTCCTGAGAACACGTATTGGTGGTTATTTTATTTACCTTTCCTACAAGATCATCATTCTCTGCTTCTTCCAGATGGAAAGTGGATGCCACTGATTTACAAAATGCAGCACATGAATGTTTATAGAGCTTAATGGAGCTACGAGAGAAATTAAAATTTGAAGTGGGATACAACCAGAACTTGGATTAACGACAGGTTTTGCAATTAGTATGCCATTCTGTGCCAAGTGGGACTTGTAAGGTTCCACAACTGCCTCTTTACAGCCTACAATTTCACCATTTATCCTTCCTGTAACTAGGGTTGGACGGTACAATGGTGTCCTCTGACATTAAACGCAGATTGCATCTGACTTTCTCGTTGACATGGAAAACATTTTCCATCTGTTATAAGTTGCCCTTCTCTCATATTTATTTGACAGTTGTGTCTATACAAAAAGTCATATCTTAAAACAAGAGGTGCCTCCACGTCAGCTATAATTAACTGATGTGTTACCATCGATCTTGATGAGAAACTCAGCACTTCCTAATAGAGTAACCAAGCCACCATCTACCATTCTGAGTTGTCCACAGCCGGATTGCAAAGGGGGTCGTAGTGAATCTGAGGTAGCATAATACTTCTGAGGATTTAGAACTGTAATTGAGCTGCCAGTGTCAATTAATGCAGTGACCCCAATATCATAAATTGTTACCTTAACATATGAACCATCGTGTTGAGAATGTTTCATTCATGGGCCACTGGTATTGAACATAAGCTGAAGCTGGGCTCGTTGATTCAGCTAGTGTTCGTTTCCCGGGACCTTGACATTGCTGTTAGTATATTTCATCTGGCTGTTGCTGTTGCTTATCTTGATATCTTGTTCCAACCTTCCTTCATTATCTATCAGTGATTTATGGATTACTGGTAATGTACCTAAGATTTAGAAAGAAGCAACAGTAATACCAGTTCCCAAACCAGGTAAAGATAGCTCAGATCCTACTATCATCCCATTGCACTGACGAGCTGTGTGTGCAAAACAGTGGAACGAATAATCAATTCACGGCTTGTATGGTACTTGGAAACCAACAATTTAATATCTCCTTTCCAAAGTGGCTTTCGTTTTGGCCGTACCCACACTAAAACTGCCTACCCTTCTGCACATGAGATTCTAACGTGAGATCTAACTCCGGTTAGCCTCATGTGCATTTTAACATGCAAATTAGGTAGAACTCACGTGAGCAAGTAGATTCTAATATGAAAATCACATGTGCAGGAATTGTTAACATGAGCAAGATCTTGCTCACGTGAGCAAGTGTGCTCATGTGAAAATTGCACGCTTATGAGCAAGATCTTGCTCACGTGAGCAAGCCTGCTCATGTGAAGCTTATGAGCAAGATCTTGCTCACGTGAGCATGTCTGCTCATGTGAGCAAGATCTTGATCACGTGAGCAAGATTTTGCTCACATGAGCGACATCTTGCTCACATGAGCAAAAATAACAAAAAATAACCATAAAATTTACTTTTTATTGAATTCATACATCTTTTACAAGAATTAAACAGAATAAGATCATATTCAAATCTAGTAATCACAAGCATATTTGAGTGCAATTATTGATCTTTTAACAAGGTTTCTCACACGAGAAAAATTACAATTAGTGCATGTATATATGTATGTATATTTAATACAACACATTCATTCTACAAACTTTAAGGTCATAATGAAAGATACTGCAGGAAATTTGCTTCACTGTTACAGAAAATTCAAAGGAAACAAAATGTGTAATTAACACTACTGCTTCTGAATTTCATGATATATATTCCGGTCCACAACAATATTTTCACTCTGAGATTGTTGTGTTTGAATCGATGCACTTTCTGTTGACCAATGAATTTAAGTTAGCAGGCTCTGTTTTGAACTGTTCAAAAATGAAACCTGAAATGGAAATGGAAAAAGTTGGTACAGATTTGTGGCCCTGGAGTGAGTGTTAGCTGTTCAAGTCAGGGCCGCTGTTTACATGTCGGTTTACTGGACCCATTGTATTGGCGGGAAACCCAAGACATATTTTTTGTCACGGCAAAGGCAACACAAAACTTGCCTACTGTAACATGCACTTCTTATACCATGTTATGAAAAAATGAACCAAATGTACAACTATACAGACTGAAATTTTTCACTGAAATATTTAAATATAACGGAAAAAAACCCTTTATTTAATAACATTGAAAAAAAGTCGAATAAAAATTCACCAGATGTGTAAATGTGGTAACTTCTGCACGAATATTACATCAAACAGTTCCAAGAAAACAGGTTCTTGAATGTGAAACCACTTGCCCTAGATTCATTCTATGATACTACACACATAGCAGACCAACCTTAATTGAAAATAAATGGCGCCAGATATCATTTAAAAAAAAAAAACCCGGGATGTGTCGATGTGATTGATGAATGTTTTATGACTGAAAAATGTTAGAGAAGAGAGATTTTGTTAAACTTAAAAACATGTTGCACTGAACCGTCGTTATGGGACAAACCATGGTAGGTCAAGGATAATACAACAATGATCATTTGTGGAGACATGTAGACTAGTCGAACTGAGTGTTATTCATAAATACTTCTTCCATTTCTTTTGTGTCTGTTCTCGTCCTTACTATTAATCCACATGAATTTATCCGATTTGTGACAAAAAATTTAACAGATCCAGGTAAGTAACAAAATTAGATGTACGTTTTTCACAGTTTTCAGTAATAATTATTACAGCATGTAATATATACTCTTTTTATGCTCAGATTACGTTTTTTCCCCCACTTACATTGGTAATAATTACGCTTACACCTCTTTTCGTGGTTGGCATGTGTGAATCTACAACAAAGCAGTTCAGGTTCACATTTAATACAATTTCCCTTTGATCGTGTACACTGGTAACCAGTCATTAGGACTGACAGGTATCCAGTAGAAATTTCCCAAAAGTTTGACATCTCTACTTCTGGAACAGTCCTCAGGGAGATTGCTCCTAAACTTTTAGGATAAATTTTTCTAAAATATGTATATTTGCAATATATAAAGAAATTCAACATCTGGTTTCAAATTTTTATATTTTTAAAAAAAAACTTATTGGGGGTCAAATTTTTGAGTCTGAAATGCATATGTATCATGTGTATTACATCAAGAAATTTGAAGTATCTTATACATACTGTAGTGGAGCACTCCCTCAGCTACACTGCCCCGAGTCTCGCTATCTCGGGTTCTTTAGGATAGGTCTTATAGTTGGAGTGATACCCCGCTGAATCTGTCTAAGGACTGGCACTCCAGAGTGTGACAGATTTCTACCTCAGCGGGATACCGTCTTATTTATGGCTTCTTGTGTGTCGCCGACTTGGTCTCAGTCGCCGACTAGGTCGCAGACTTGTCGCAGGGTCACCGACTGGTCGCCGACTTGTCGCAGTCTCGGTCGCAGGGTCGCCGACTGGTCGCAGACTTGTCGCCGACTGGGTCTTATTCTGGTCGCCGACTGGGTTGCAGACTTGTCGCAGGGTCGCCGACAGGTCGCAGACTTGTCGCAGTCTCGGTCGCAGGGTCGCCGACTGGTCGCAGACTTGTCGCCGACTGGGTCTTCTTCTGGTCGCCGACTGGGTTGCAGACTTGTCGCAGGGTCGCCGACAGGTCGCAGTCTCGGTCTCAGACTTGGTTGCAGTCGTTATGCGATCGTGATCGACAGAGAGACGACAGTGCGAAATGAAGAAAGAAGAAGTTGTCCTCAGTCAAAAATCTGTATTACCGCAAGACCTCTGCGTTGCTTGGACGAGCCTTGTAGCGCCGGGCTGTTGGTCGAAGAAAGACCTTGTCCCTAATCTTTTCTGATTCCCTGGCCCGGCTCTCTCCTGTCCACCGTAATACGACCAAGTGTGCTTGCTCTGGCGGGGTGGTTATACTGCTACTCTGCAGGGGACGTCTTCACACTATACCGCTTCCTAACACACCACCATAACAGCCACAGTTGGCCCGTATATATACCCAGGCGGAATGACGTGACCCAAAACTAAGACGATAGATGGCACTACAAAGCCCGCCAAGCACTTAAAATGACAACATAAACTTTAACGAAACGAAACAGCAAATAATGAAACGAAAATTTGAAGTCCATGGGGTTTCCTCGTTACACAACCCACGCCTCCACTATTATGTGCTTCCACGCACATACGAATAGTCCAGAAAGAAAATAAATAAAAATCACTTAAATCACAGTTAAATCACATAAAAACACAATATCAGATAATCACGAAAGAATTAACGTTCAGTCAAAATGTCCATCATTGTTTCCCTGTTCTTCCTTCCAGCCATCATGACACCTACAAGGACACTCTCGGTCGCTCGGTTGCACCGGCAAGGGTTCTGCCCATTCTTCTACTCTCAGAGTGCGTCGTATTTTCTGTTTAGTACCGTCAGCACGAATGACTTCTTTGTCATCGGTCTCTCTCCGTATTCTGATCTGCGTTTCGACCACTGTTTGACAGGCTACTGTTACTTGACGTCTCTCCGCTTCGCCAGCGATGGTTAACCCCCGCTTAGGTGTTCTAATAGGCGAAATAGGCGTTGGCGGCAAAGGTATGAATCGGCGCCTCCTCGAATCTCGTCGGCTTAGTCACTGACAAAGACTCACATGCAACAGAACTAGACATTGACAACCGTTCGTTACTGTATTGCCTGTCACTCTCCCTGAGGGGCGATCTATCTCGACCGTGCAATCTCTCCTGATGCTTCTTTAAATCACTCGTACGGTCTGTACTGTAGGCACATTCTTCACAATGATATTTCTTCACTGAATGTTTACGCCTAATGTGCTCTAAAAGAGCCACATCACTATCGTGCTTTTCCTCACAGAACGGACAGTTCTTCCTTTTCCTAGGAGTAATCTTAGTCCTTGCCATACGCAACTGGGAAAGAAAAGAAAATGAATAAATCGATGAACCACTTTATAACGTCTGTGATTTCAAACGATGGTAATGATTGGCACGAAACTGTAACTCTGCATCTGATGGGATGCTGCGCTCAACAATTCGAATCGAGTGCAGCGGGCTATGTGAATTGCACACAGGAATGTTCTGAACGCATTTAATTCACTGTTCCAGATTAGCAAAATTCACATAGAATTCTTCCAATTTCTTGGGTAGTTTCCTCTTTCTCCTAGGTCGCTCATCACCAGCTGTTCTTGTCTCTCCATCGTCGCTGTTGTTCACTGGGAGAACTTCTGTCATGGTGTCGATGGGGTAAGGCGCCATAAGACTGGTATCCTCACGGTCGTCGTTCCCTTGATCCTTATCCATACATTCGGAAGTCTCAGAGTCCAATTCTCTCGCTCCTTTAGCGACATCATTACATCCCTGATACCTCTTCAAGCGATCCACGTGCACTACGAGGGGCTTCCCATATCTACCGCATTTAACTCTGTAATTGACGTCACTCAACCTGTCAATGACTTCGTATGCCCCATACCACCATGTCTGTAATTTCGGAGAAATCCCCCTTTTTCTTTTCGGCGAAAACAACCAGACAAGATCGCCTGCCTGAAATCTCTCCCATCTGGTCCTGCTGTCATAATAGCGCTTCTGTCGTCGCATGTTGCACTGCAAATTGTCTCTGGTGAAACGATGTGAAATTTCTAATCTTCTTTCCAATGACTGAATCCATTCATGCGAACTGCTGTAACGTTGATCAGGTGGTTTTCCAAACACAACATCCAACGGTAGGTCTGCCTCCCTTCCCATCATCATGAAATTGGGAGTAAAACCTGAGGTCTCATGCACTGCAGAGCGGTATGCCATCGCTAGGTATGGGAGGTGCTCGTCCCAGTCTCTTTGTCGTTCTTCGACGAAAGCAGATAGCATGCCCTCTAGCGTTCGGTTCATCCTTTCCACCATGCCGTCGCCTTGCGCATGATACGGACTGGTCCTAGTTTTCTCGATTCCAAGGAGTCGACACATTTCACGAAAGAGCTCACTCTCGAACTGTCGTCCTTGATCCGTGTGAATCTCTCGGGGTACACCAAAACGTGTGACGACTTCCTCTACTATCAGTTTTGCGACAACTGTAGCTTCCTGACAAGGCATTGGGAATATCTCAGTCCATTTTGTAAAGTAGTCGGCAATCACGAGAATATAAACGTTTCCATTTTCGGTCTTTGGAAGTGGCCCTAAGATGTCAACAGCAATGCGTTCCATTGGAACCCCTGACGCAATCAGCTGCATTGGAGCTCGCCTTTTCTGTCCTGGTGACTTTCGTTTCGCACAGGCCTCACATCTCTGGCACCACAGTCGCACATCTCTCTGTAGTCCGACCCAATAATACTCTTTTCTGATCTTCTGTAGAGTTTTTCTGATGCCAAGGTGCCCTCCACTTCGCGAGTCGTGCGCCATGCGTAGAATTTTATTTCTCTTTTCTCGTGGAACAATAGCTTGACTGTGAATTTCTCCACCGTCGTGCGACTCCCATCTGCGACAGAATATGGCGTTCTTGATCTCTAGCTGATCCCACTGATTCCAGAGGCTTTTCACCAGCACGCCATACCTGGCAACTTCTTCCCACGGTGGTCGTTTCTTGCTTTCCACCCAGCTCATCACAATTGCGACATCCTAGTCGGATTTTTGAGCATCGGCGAATTCATCGCTACCACAAGACGTCTGTATCACAGCTACAGGCATATCAGTCGTAACACTCCAATCCTTGTCTGTCGCTGAATCATCGCTGCTTACTTTCGTTTCTTTCTTTTCGGTGTGCCTCTGCTTGAAAACCGCATTGCATACATGGGCCTCTGGACAAGGCGTCAGCGTTACGATGCAGTCTTCCTGGACGATGTTGAATCTCTAACTGTTACTGCGACAGGACATCGATCCATCTTGCGAGTTGCCCTTCCGGATTCTTGAAATGCAATAACCACTTCAGGGAGCTGTGGTCTGTCCTAATTAAGAAACGTCTTCCGTACAGGTAATGCTTGAAATATTTCACAAAGAATACGACCGCCAACAGCTCTTTTCTCATCACGCAATATCTCCTCTCAGCTTTCGTTAGCGATCGACCAGCATATGCTACAACCCTCTCGCATCCGTTGTGAACTTGCGACAGGACAGCTCCAAGTCCACTATCGCTAGCATCTGTGTCAAGAATAAAAGGCTTTCCAGGGTCTGGGAACGCTAATACAGGAGTCGTAGTTAATCGCCTCTTCAACTCATCGAATGACGACTGACAACTCTTAGTCCAGACAAAAGGTCTCCCTTTTTCTGTCAGGCGGTGTAAGCTAGTTGCGATATCGGCAAATCCCTTTATGAATCGTCGGTAGTATGAGCATAGTCCTAAGAAGCTGCGAAGTTCTGTCTGCGACGTTGGGTTTCTCCAGTCGACGACGGCGGACACTTTCTCTGGATCTGCACATACCCCCTCCTTCGACACAATATGTCCCAAGTACTTGACTTCTTTCGCGAACAAACGACATTTCTTGGGCTTGAGTTTCAGACCAGCTTCCAGCAATCTGTCAAAAACCTGTCGCAGACGATCCAATTCCTCCTCAAATGTGCGTCCAAAGATGATTATGTCGTCGAGGTACACCAAACATATCTGCCACTGCAGTCCCGCTAGAACTGTCTCCATCAGTCTCTCAAAGGTACCGGGTGCATTACAGAGTCCAAACGGCATGACATTGAACTCGTATAAACCTCGCCTAGTCGCAAATGCTGTCTTCGACCGATCTTCTGGCTCCATTTCTACCTGCCAATATCCACTCATGAGGTCTAAAGTCGAGAACCAAGTTACTCCTGATAGCGAGTCAAGCGACTCGTCGATCCGCGGTAGAGGGTATGCGTCTTTAGCAGTCACTTCGTTCAATGCACGGTAGTCGATACAGAACCTCGTTGTGCCATCCTTTTTCTTTACAAAAACCACTGGTGACGACCATGGACCGGAAGATGGCGAAATTATCCCTTTGTTCAACATGTCGTTCACATGCTTCTCAATTTCTTCTCTGGCGTGAATCGGAACTCTTCTCGGGGGTAGTTTTATTGGTCTCGAGCTCCCTGTTTCAATTTTGTGTCGCGCCTTTGTAGTATTTCCAAGGTCAACATCAGATGCTGGAAAGAGTGACTGATAGTCGCAGAGAAACCTATCCACCTTTCTTGCCTGTTCTTCAGAGAGTGATTCGTTTGATACCTGAGTCAGTTCTTCCAAATGGGTCGGCAGTCGAGGCTGCGACTCTTTATTTTGAAGACAACGAACGGTCGCACTCCTATCTAAGTCGACGACTTCTCCGACTTCTTCTAAGACAGCTATGTTTGTCTCAGCATAGAGTGTCTGGTTATCTGCAGTCGCATTCAGTATCCGTACAGGCAAATTTCCTCCCCCGGATCTGATTAGCGGTTCTCGAGACTAAAATGTCGTGGCGCTCCCCAAACTTCTGATACTGCTCTATCACTCCAATTTCTGGCACCGCTGAAGACGACAGCTTGTCAAAATTTCCTGGAACGATCATTTCGTGCATCGCTGGAACGTTTACTGTCTCAGTGACAATTATTCTGGCACATCCTACTTGTCCTTTAAACGTACAAGGTAAATTCTCCTTGCCGATGGAAAGGCGACTCTTTTTAACATCGAGTCGACACGAGTTAAACTTAAGAAAGTCTAATCCAAGTATTCCCTCTGCTGGGATGTCAGCAACCAGCATTTTATGTCGTCGACGAACACCATATAGGCTTATTTCGAAAAGTCCCTTCCCGTCGACCGACATAGGTCTACCGTCTGCCAGACTGACTTTCCCTCTCACTGGAATCAGGTCTGGTCTCTTCTCCGGTTTGATCCTCCTAAAGACTTCTCTAGATAGGATAGTTACTGTAGCACCCGTATCAATCAGGAGATCGACACCAGTCCCTTCAATGGTCCCTGCTACATACAACCCGACGTCAGCATCCAACGATCGGTTTCCAAGTCGATAAGTAACTTTATTCCTCTGACGTCTCTGCCTCTCGTTCCTGTCGTATCTCATGCAACCCGTCGTCTGTGGGGTCGGTTGCGAACCATTGTTACACGACTTCTTAGCAGGGCAGTATTTCTTGAAATGTCCCTGCTGGCCGCACCCGTAGCAAACAAGTTCGTCATAGTTTCTGTTTCTGCGTCGCTCTGGGACTTTCCTCGATTGTTTGGTACTCCTAACTTCAGTCGTAAGTTCAGCGACCAATCTCGTCAGCTCCATCATTTGCTCTCTCAGTTCTCTGATTGCTGGCCCTTGTTCCTCATCGTGCGACGACACACCACGGACATGCCTTTTTCCTCCCTGTCGTTGTAGCTCAGCTCTAGCGAACGCCTCTAACTCGACAGCTATCTGTACTGCATCGTTAATCGTAGCGGGTCTCGCCTGTTGTACCTTTAAGCGCATGTCAAAATCGTCCAGGGCATCAATAAATTGTTCTTTAGCGAGCGTATCAACCAAAAGAAAACTCGCCTCAGGATAAGCTAAAGTCGCAAGCCGCCGTATAGCCTGCGCAAGCTCTGGTAAGGATTCTCCGTTCTTGCGAATTCTACTTCTTAGCTGAACTTTGTATAACTCGGTCTGATTAGGGGGTGCGAATCTCTGTTTCAGAGCATCAACCAATTCAGCGTACGACTTCTTCTCAGGCACTGCCAGCAACTGCTGTGCTTGACCTCTCAGTGCAACACCTAAATACAGTTTCTTTTCTTCCTCTGTCCACGAATTTAGGGTTGAACACATCTCGAAGTGAGTGATAAAATCCAACAAGGGTGTCGTCCCGTCGTACGACATCGGAGTAACGACCGGTCTCTTCAAGGTTCTCTGCGGAAGATTAGTCGCCACATCTCTTCCTTTTGTAACCGTTCCCTTGCTCTTAGATCTCTTTCTTTCTTTGAGAGCTGCCTGTACAGCATCCCTTGTCGCTATGATATCGGCTATGCTCCTGGTCTCCTGCGACTCCAAGGGTGTCGACATCGCCTGTCCACTAAAGTGAATCTGTCTTGGGGGGCGATTCTTTCTCTCGACCACTCCCCTGCCTTCCTGGTCGTCTCCGCACTCATAGCCATAGTCCCCTTCCTTGCAGTTAGTCTTTTCTCCAAATCGTCGCATTCTTTCGTCAAGCGTCGAAACTCATCTTCGAAAGGAATTGTAGTCCTTACCTCTGTTTCAGGGGTAAGCATCCAGTCGCCTACTTGCGACCCTCCGTAAGCCATCTTAATTTTTGTCTTCTACTCATCGAATCCCACCGCTGCCACCAATTTGTAGCGGAGCACTCCCTCGGCTACACTGCCCCGAGTCTTGCTATCTCGGGTTCTTTTGGATAGGTCTTATAGTTGGAGTGATACCCCGCTGAATCTAAGGACTGGCACCTCAGAGTGTGACAGATTTCTACCTCAGCGGGATACCGTCTTATTTATGGCTTCTTGTGTGTCGTCGACTTGGTCTCAGTCGCCGACTAGGTCGCAGAC
>JAECUM010013249.1:0-47133 GCA_016617855.1 Megalonaias nervosa | reverse complement strand
TTGAATACATCCTGCACTTCACCTGCATTAATTCTGCACTTCACTTGCATATATTTCACACTTCAATTGCATTCATTCTGCAATACACTTGAATACATCCTGCACTTCACCTGCATTAATTCTGCACTTCACTTGCATATATTTCACACTTCAATTGCATTCATTCTGCAATACACTTGAATACATCCTGCACTTCACCTGCATTAATTCTGCACTTCACTTGCATATATTTCACACTTCAATTGCATTCATTCTGCAATACACTTGAATACATCCTGCACTTCACCTGCATTAATTCTGCACTTCACTTGCATATATTTCACACTTCAATTGCATTCATTCTGCAATACACTTGAATACATCCTGCACTTCACCTGCATTAATTCTGCACTTCACTTGCATATATTTCACACTTCAATTGCATTTATTCTGCAATACACTTGAATACATTCTGCACTCCACCTGCATTAATTCTGCACTTCACTTGCATATATTTCACACTTCAATTGCATTCATTCTGAATTTCACTTGCATTCATTCTATATTTCATTTGTATTGTTTCATTTCATTTGTTTTCATTCCACACTTTACTCGCATTCGTTCAGCATTATATATGTTCAATCAACATTTTGTTTACATTCATTCAGCACTTCATTTGTGTTCATTCTGCACTTCACTTGCATTTATTCTTATTTCAATTAAATATTATATGAGGAAGTGAGATTTCAGCCCTTCCTCATTTTGCTTAATTTAGCTCACTTTCTCTGTTTAGCTGAAGCTTTTGATAGAAAGCAGTAATGAAATTATACACAATACATACCACACATCTTCAATTCCAATGAAATAGAATTTATATTTAAATATTTTGAATATTTATATTCAAATAAACTCTATTTACTTCAAAAATGTTGCATGTTGTATTGTTTTTATTGCAAGCAAAATGACATTTACATTCCCACCAAAGCTTACCCTTCATCAGTAAGTACATATACACTTTCTATATTCAGGCAGCATCTGGTCTCATCTTAGTTCATGCCAAGGTTAACTCTGTGTGTGTTTGTGTGTGTGTGTGTGATTTGGATTTTTAACATAGCTTTAACAATGTTTCAGTCATTTCCCTATGATGTCTGCAGTGTGGCAGTTTATAGTGATGTCTAGCACTGGGGCATCATGCTGCAGACATGTAGCATGATGTCCCACCCAGTCACATTATCCTGACACCAGGCCGACCAGTCCTAGCACTAGCCTCTTAATGCTCAGTGCCTAGCGAGGCAGCTGTTAGTACCATTTTTATAAGTCTTTGGGATGACACAGCCGGGGTTCGAACCTGCGACCTCCTGCATCTGAGGATGCTCTAAACACTAGGCCACCAGAGCGGTCTAGGTTAATTGTTACTTTCAATGCAAAGACATAACAATTCTGTAGGTGAGTACAAAGGTGTCACTGGTTAAGAAACTGACATCAGTAGCACATGACATTACACTGTAACATATATTCTAACATAGATAAACATTGTTAAATGAAACAAAGAAATATTGAAAATATATACAAAGCAGCACATGTCCAAAAACTAATTAAAAATGCATTGATTAATATATAGTGTTACTTGATGAGTTAGATGGAGGGAAAAAGGCGTGGTATAAATGTGGGCTCTATAAAGAAGAGGATTTAATCAAAGAACATGTATGGTACTTTTAAAGCTAAAATTTTGTGACCGCAAATGTGAACTGACTTTGAGTTTTATAACACAAAGCTCATGTATACAAAATAAGCATTTTATTGTTAAAAAGGCACTAAATGATTTATAATAATGCATACCATTCCAATATGATTGAATAAAATCTAAGACATGAAATGCTGCAAATATCTGTCAACACTTCATCCAAATGCACCTCTCAATGAAGGATGTTGGTATGTGCTATTTTAATATGACTTGAAAGATGTATAAAAGGCAAATTTTATTGAAGTAATTTCAGTTGCTGTATTGACAATTACTGTATTGACAATAACATGTACCTTTTTTCACACACTAACACTGGAGAAAAAACTCTTCAAATGAATTAAATATACATATAAATGGCAGGCAAAAATATGATGCAGAGAAGAGCATTCATTAAAGATCTTTATTTGTTTTGATGTTGTTTTTGTACCATATTTGTAGGTATGCATTAATATGCTGTTGTTTTTTTTTTTGTACCATATTTGTAGGTATGCATTAATACGCTGTTGTTTTTGTACCATATTTGTAGGTATGCATTAATACGCTGTTGTTTTGTACCATATTTGTAGGTATGCATTAATACGCTGTTGTTTTTGTACCATATTTGTAAGTATGCATTAATACGCTGTTGTTTTGTACCATATTTGTAGGTATACATTAATACGCTGTTGTTTTTGTACCATATTTGTAAGTATGCATTAATACGCTGTTGTTTTTGTACCATATTTGTAGGTATGCATTAATACGCTGTTGTTTTTGTACCATATTTGTAAGTATGCATTAATACGCTGTTGTTTTTGTACCATATTTGTAGGTATGCATTAATACGCTGTTGTTTTTGTACCATATTTGTAAGTATGCATTAATACGCTGTTGTTTTTGTACCATATTTGTAGGTATGCATTAATACGCTGTTGTTTTTGTACCATATTTGTAGGTATGCATTAATATGCTGTTGTTTTTGTACCATATTTGTAGGTATGCATTAATACGCTGTTGTTTTTGTACCATATTTGTAAGTATGCATTAATACGCTGTTGTTTTTGTACCATATTTGTAGGTATGCATTAATACACTGTTGTTTTTGTACCATATTTGTAGGTATGCATTAATATGCTGTTGTTTTTGTACCATATTTGTAAGTATGCATTAATACGCTGTTGTTTTTGTACCATATTTGTAAGTATGCATTAATACGCTGTTGTTTTTGTACCATATTTGTAAGTATGTATTAATATGCTCAAACATCTATAGAGTTTACAATCCATTTCTAAAATATGTAATATTTTCAATTATAAAACAATTTCCATTTACCTAATGTTTTTGTAAAAAGATATTGTGACTTTGTCAGAAAAAATTGGTGGGTACAAAAATTACATTAATTATGGAATATGTTACTTATGGTTCTTGTCTGAAGTGATCTGTGATCAACCCAAGCAGAAAGCACATGTACAAAATAGAATTCTATTAATACAGGAAAATAAGCACTTGCCATAAAGAGTTCAATATTTCATTATATCCAAGCTATCTCTTAGATTAAATTTTTTTTTAAGTTTGAACTTTATTCAGGAGAAACCTTATGTTATGAATTTATGACAACATACAGCTGCATGTGCATAAACCAATGACCAAAGTGGGTACTGCAGATGACCAAAGAATACATTCTCACATTCCTACGTGTTTATGATCATGTTTTTCAGTTGGAAAACTGGTGCAGTGATCTCCCCTATCTCACACATGACCTTTATCCTGACCCATGGACTATTCTGATCGTCTTTCACAATAACCAAGATAAACATTCACTGCAACATTTACTTAGTAAAGTGAGCAGTGGCTGAAGTTAAGTGTCCGTCAAACAAGCCACTTCGCACTTCAGTAGATACAAGGACGACTTTGGAGCAATTCTGAGTCGAAAAAGATGTTCTAAACTTAAAATTTGAAAAATTCTTATTATATTTTTTAGGGGTAAATCAATTCTAGTTCAAAGCTGAATCAAAGACTGTTTCATTAATTGTTGTCTGTCTCAACAAATCTTATAGTTAATAATGGATGTTAATTTTCACCTGTTCACATTTGCATCACCGCACAAGCTTTCAGCAGTACACAATTCATGTGCTTGGCATTGCCATCACTGCAGCCATTTGAACAACTGTTCTTTAAAAGTTAAAATGTGTCAAAATGCCGTTTAAAGTTTAAACATAATTTTTCAATCTAAACCTAACTTTTTACACTCAATCTTAAGATAAGAAAATTTTCAATGGGAGTTTTGCTGTCTGAAAGTTGTATCAGTATTCACAATATGCCATTTTTAATTTGACCCTCATTGTTCATTCAGAAACATGAAATAAAGAATTCTTCAGTGAAGGATAGGAAAATTCCACCACTGTCATTAAAGTCTCGGCACAACCTTGTGTCCGATGCAAAATACTGACCCTCTTGTAAAATTTTCCTATCCTACACCAATTCATACTAAGGATTCTATTTTTTCCTCCTGCATTATTCAGTCTCACATTCTGGGGGGAATTACCAATTTCATGTTACTATTTCTAACATATTACTTACATTATGGTTGGTTAATATTCCGACAATTTGTGGTGCAACAAATCCAGGTATTGTAGCCATAGAGTTTGACATACCCATCAAGATGCCTGAAATATAGAAACAAATACAAATTCGGGAAAAGAACCAGAAAACAGTCTTGCCTTAGTGGCATTTGCATAATCATGCTCTCTGTAACAAGGTTATCATCCAAATAGTTTAACAATGTGTAATAAATTAAAAAACTGATGTAATGAACTTAAAATTTAATTTGTGCATCTTCTAAAATACAAATACGTTTACCATATGTCATTTATCTCAACCTCAAGAGATTTTCTGCCTTATCATACTAACGAGGTTTATGTCAGAAATGTTTAACAAAATTTTATTTATCTTCATTGAGTGTTTCTAATGCTGTCTTGCTAACCAGCTTAAAATAATTTCAATCCAACTGTAGAAACTTCTAAAAAGAAAGGCATCTTCTTATTCTGTTCTATTCATGAATTACGAATGTTCATTTATCGTTTTCTAACCTTGTTCACCTACTGACCCATGCATATTATTATTGTTTGCTTTACATGATAAACCCCATTATGAACTGTACATTTGAAATTCCAAATATAAAATGATTGATTATTTTAGCTCAAAATATATGTCTGGATTTTGCTGACAAACATCTATTTTTTGGACAAACCCATATTGAATATATGGCTACGATAAAACACATACGGGATACATGGATTTGATAAAACTGATATTTGATAGATGGCTATGATAAAACTCATGTTGGACACATGGCTTTGATAAAACCCATATTGGATACATGGCTATGATAAAACCCACATTGGATATATGGCTATGACAAAACCCGTATTGGATACATAGATTTGATAAAACCCATATTGGATACATAGATTTGATAAAACCCATATTGGACACATGGCTATGATAAAACCCATATTGACAATGATAAAACCCATACTGGACACATGGCTATGATAAAGCCCATATTGGATACATGGTTATGATAAAACCCATATTGTACACATGGCTAAGATAAAACCCATATTGGACACATGGCTATGATAAAGCCCATATTGGATACATGGCTATGATAAAACCCATATTGGATACATGGCTATGATAAAACCCATATTGGATACATGGTAGAGGTATTCAGTATTACTTGTGTACTGGTTTAACATGGCATTTCTTTCAGTAGTACATACCATGGTACGTTTTCCCTGTACTGGTACGTCAGTAGTTTCCATCAATAATGAATGTACGGAAATTCCTGTCATGACTTGAATGATATTAACACTTTGTTTTCATTATTCAGGACAAAATAGTCATTAAAAGGTCTTTTTTTCTTTTTTTACATAACTGTTCTATCTGTCACAAATTAATGGTAAATATTACAAATATACTTATGTTTATTATCTGTCAATCACATGTGTGACACACATCACGAATGCCAATGCAGTTGCCAAATGGAATATTGTAAAATGTATTCAAGCCAAATCAAACTTTTGGACAAATCTCAGACAAAAAAGCCACTACATATCATGTTTAATTATTTACTAGCGAATATGCATGTGTTAAGTATATCATTCCTGTACAAGACTGAATCATCCTACAATTTTAATTAGCGCACTTGTTTTCTGTCTGAACTTTGCATAACTTCTTAAGTCCACTAAGCATGTTCTTTTTTGTTGAGTAAGTGTGTTTTATGTTTTACTCGCACTCTCTGATAAATATCTTGCCAGGGTATTGGCATCCCACTCAAAGTTTTCCTGCGTATAATTAGTGTAGCTAGAAAATTGCAGGCTTTGGTATTAACAATTTCTATTTTTATCAATAGGTTCTGTAATATCAGCACAATGTCTTTCAGAGTATCAGCTTTAGTATAAACTGAATGATAATGTTTGAGTCACCATTATATCAGATTTGTAAATTGTGTAGAACTGTAAATAAGGATATTTCAATGTCATTGCATCTGCATCTAATTTATTATATTCAGGATTTTTTTACAACATAATAGATAGAATGCTATGATAAAACCCATACTGGATACATGGCTATGATAAAACTCTACTGGGTACATGGTTATGATAAAACCCATACCAGATACATGGCTATGATAAAATCCATATCAGATACATGGCTATGATAAAACCCACATTGGATACATGGCTATGATAAAACCCACATTGGATACATGGCTATGACAAAACCCATATTGGATAAATGACTATGATAAAACCCATACTGGATACATGGCTGTAAGAAAACTTGTATTGGATACATGGCTATAAGAAAACCCATATTGTATACATGGCTATAAGAAAACCCATATTAGATACATGGCTATGATAAAACACATAATGGATAGAAGGCTATGATAACGTTTGAGTCATCATTATATCAGATTTGCAAATTGTGTAGAACCGTAAATAAAGATTATTTAATGTCACTGTATTTAATTCATTATACAGTAAAACCCGGTTATCTTGATTATGTCGAGGGTGTCAAAAAGTCGTCAACATAACCAGGTCTTGAGATATCAGGGTTTAGTTGATTATCTACTGCAGAATAATGATTATGCATCTTAAGTACCAAAAATGAAGAGTTTTGTTTCTAAAAGCAAATGGTATTTCTAATGCACAATAAAAATAATAATTCTGTCGTGCCCAGTTGCAGAAAAAAGAAGATTGGATGTCTTTTAAATGAGGTTAAGTAGCCTCAGCAAGACAATGATTTTCTCACGCTTTCCAAAATCTAGGCCAGCTGAAGTACATGTACATGTAGGACTATACTTTTTTAAAAGAAGTATTTTCTTTCATTAGAGTCGACTTGTGACTAGCAGCAAAATGTAACTCACCAATATTGTGCATGAAAATAAATATATATATTTTTTTATCGTCAGAGGTTCCTTTACACCAGTATATGCTGGTTTTTACCAATAAAATTTGCTTCTCTACCGGAAAAAGATGCGGCTGTCAGTATTCATGTACCGACAAACTGTAAAATGTGTTTGAAGTCTAAGTTAACTGTCCCAACATCAAATTCTGTATGAAGCCAACTTATTCCATTCATACAGTTGTTGTCTCATATCCCTCCCAACTTTGATCTGTTGATCTGTGACCGTCGGCAAGAACACAGAACCAAAAGGAGGGGCAGCTTTCTTTAAAATTTTAATCCTATCAGTCGCTTTCTGCTTCATTCCGTTTGTGTTGAAAAATATGTAATCATGGTACTGTGATGGGCAATTTCATTAAAAAAATACTGGGCACTATGGATTTTTTTTTACAATACTGTTGGTACTTTAATTTACTCTTCTTCAAAACAAATTAATAACCGAGGGGGCAGCTTAGTTTGGAATTTTGCGGGTTTCTATTTATAAATTATTGTGAGTCACGTGATCTAGCCATGCTGCAGTTGAAGGCTTACATTAGCACAAAGCATGGAAACACTTTAACTATTACCGAATTTGTTTTAAATATGTTGTGTAAAACAAATTAGGTATTTAACCTGATAATTTTCCGAGTTACAGATAAGATTAAATTCGCGATGCTGTGTGGGACAAACTATATTGTCATGGTGTTGCCATGTTATAATGGCCATTTTGAACGCAGCTTATATAAAGGTCAGAAAGGCATTCATTCAGTTTCCTTACTCTAAAGTATTGTTTACAAGATAATCTTCTCCACTCTATGCAAGTGATAAACCATGCATTGATAAGGATGGTTGATTAGCATTTGTACCGGTAAAATTTGGTCTTGTAACGACTTTTTTCTATCATTGCCGGTATGAGGTACCGATAATAGTGGAAACACTGGGTCATTTCTAGTGTGTGTGATTTGGATTTTTAACGTAGCTTTAACAATTTTTCAGTCATATCGCTATGATGTCTGCAGTGTGGAAAATTATAGTGATGGCTAGCACTGGGGTGTCATGCTGCAGACATGTAGCATGATGTCCCACCCAGTCACGTTATCCTAACACCAGGCTGACCAGTCCTAACACTAACCTCTTAAAGCTGAGCGCCAAGCGAGGCAGCTGTGGATCATTTCTTGTAAAATTTATCTGAGATGGACATTAAAAGCTGCATTTTGTCGAATTAAGTGGGTCCACATATTACTTTGGACCGAAACTTATGCCCAACATAACGGGGTTATCGACTTAACAGGGGTCGAGATACGCAGGAAAAAATAGCATAACAAAGAAGGATTTTTGGGGGGACCAGACCAAAACGCTCGATATATGTTGGTTCTCGAGATAACCGAGGTTGAGATAAGTGGGTCCGACTGTATTATCACAAACTCTGCAATATTATTTTTGCTACTACATGAGGTTTTGATTTACAGTAAATCATTATCTTCTTACCTGCAAAGTTTGGTGAAAGGTCAATGTGATTGACCTGGAAACCTCCCATGGTGAATCCGAGCACTCCAAGTGACATGGTTAACATTGTTAACAAGGACACATGATCACAGCCAGCAAACTGCAGACAGACCAGAATTATTGCTGTACCAACCAAACCTGAAATAACACCATTTTGTGGAAATAAATACCTTAAAAGCATTTAGCAGGGCTGGGAATATTTGATTTCAAGTAAGAATAACATGAATGTCTATAAAATTCCTGTGCAATGAGTCAGAAAATTTAATGCTGACCTTATTAATTGTACCAACACTAAGGGTGCAAAATTAATGTTGACCTTACTAACTGTATGAACACTAAGAGTCAGCAAAATTAATGTTGACATTATTAATTGTACTAACACTGAGTGTCAGCAAAATTAATGTTGACATTATTAATTGTACTAACACTGAGAGTCAGCAAAATTAATGTTGACATTATTAATTGTACTAACACTGAGGGTGCAAAATTAATGTTGACATTATTAATTGTACTAACACTGAGAGTCAGCAAAATTAATGTTGACATTATTAATTGTACTAACACTGAGTGTCAGCAAAATTAATGTTGACATTATTAATTGTACTAACACTGAGAGTCAGCAAAATTAATGTTGACCTTACTAATTGTATGAACACTGAGAGTCAGCAAAATTAATGTTGACATTATTAATTGTGCTAACACTGAGTCAGCAAAATTAATGTTGACCTTATTAATTGTATGAACACTAAGAGTCTGCAAAATTAATGTTGATAACATTAATTGTATTAAGATATTTCCAGAAAAAAATAATGCTGACATCATTAAAATTTTAGAAAATTCTAAACAATGTAAAATTTCTATACATATCAAGTTAAAATGTTTTCTTTATACTTTTGATGTCAAAACATGTAGAAAGTTAAAATTAAGTGTTGTTTATATACACCAGAGTATAGGAAATGAAAACTAAACTGAGAAAGAAAATAAGTAACAGACAGATGGCCACCATCAATATGCAGTTGCAAATGACAGGCAATGTGCCAAGAAAAACAGGGGCCATAACTAAGTTAAATTTTGTTGGAAGTTGTGAAAATAGAATTTGCCCTAGGTCCTCTTCATGCAAAACATTATACCAAATTTTGTTTCAATTCGATTAGTTCTTTACAAAGTTACTTAACAGAAAATAAGGTCTGATGGTCTTATTATAATATGACTGGACAGGCTAACATGGGAAATGCTACAAGGCAACATTCATAAGTATGGCAAAATTAAGTTATAACACAATTCCCATTGGAATACCAATGCTGTGTGCCAAGAAATCACAGTATAAGTTGTGAAAATAGCAAGAAATATTTGTTCTAATACTGGTGCATATGTGGTATTGTTTGTCCAAGTACAAAAAGTAATGTGGGTTCAATAGAATCCTTCATGTGCATTGTTTGATAAAAGGAGAATTCCACTTGAGGGTCAAAATTTGTGGGTAGGAACAAGGTTCTGCCAAGTTCTGGCCCATAAATTCAGATTCAGAGGTTGGGATTTCCCTTTCCCATACCAGCACATATGACGGATTTTATTTATGTTATTTCTCAACAGGAAACAAAAATGGGAAATAAATGTTGTGGCATAATATCAGTTTTTACATACCAAAAGAAATACAAAAAGACTTTTCGAAATTTGTTATATCATTTGAGACAGCATAAACATTTAGTTATAACAAAATCTGTTGAAACCAAGAATGACTGTTTGATACATTTATCCATGCTATGTTAAACAGAATGAAAGCTTGCAATCTGTATGATGTCATAAACATAATGACATCATCTACAATTTAAATATGAGTATTCATTTAGAATAAGCATGCCCCACATGACTTTCTCACATGAGTATACTCTATCATGCATGAAGAGGAATGAGCAATGTTAGCTATCTCATACAAGTTCACCTGTTCTCTTGATGAGACTTTGTGATCATGCACATGACTGTATTGCTACTGCTGTACCTAAAGAAAGTGAGGGAATTGGGGTTTGTATCAGCGGAAGATGCAAATTTACCGCTACATGAGACAAAAAAAATGTTTCTGCTTGGCCAACCATCCCTGATTTTTAGTTGACAACCCTAGCACTTTTCCCCCCATGGTATACAAAATAAAAAAAAATGAAAAATTTTTTTAAAAAAATTAACAAAATTTATTTGTGCATGTACTTCTTGTTGTTGTTGTAGGATTTAATGCTATTTTTCAGCACATGATAGGCCATACATGGCTGCCAGTATTAATGGTAGAGGAAGAACCCGGGAAAACCTGGAAAGAACCACTGACCCACGAGAAACTACTGGCAAGGTGCAGGTAAATAAGCTGCTTTAGCCCAGTACTTGAAGCGCTTAGTACATTATATATACTAATCATTAAAATATATATAATGTTTAAAAAAATCCTACCTACCAACCCTGATTTTAAAACCAGTGTAATAGGAAATGTACCATTATGGTTGGGTGTGTGCAAAATAACAATTTTGCTGTACAAGAATGTGACCTAAACTTTTCACATTTTTTCTAAAAACAAAATCAACACTGCTATTCATAGCATGTCAGTAAAGGAATTCAGTGTTTGATATTGTTCATAGTGTGTCAACAAAAGAATTCAGTATTTTTTACAGTTCATAGGGTGTCAAAAAAAAAAAATCAGCATTTTCTATTGTACATAGTAGCAACCCTGGTCTAACATGGACAAGGTGCCAGTTTACCTGGAAATCTGATGAAACTGTTGACCAAGTGTAGAATTTTCAGTGCAGCAATACATGTTATCTGATTGCAACATATTGTATATATTGTAAAAGCTAATAAAATTATCTATCATGGGCATGTTTTCTATTTATATTTGACGCTATATTAATGGAATTATTACTTTATAATCATCGAAAGTAACAGACTTCACACGTCATCGGAAATAAGCATTGATCATGCCGGGGTCGCGTGACACCTCTCTTCTTTGTTACAAAATGCGGGTTATTAAAACTTCATGAATATTCATAAAATTTTCAATCCAATCAGAGGAGATGTAAACAATTCGGTCAGTGGTTGTAGCACATTCCTATGATATTCCTACACAAAGAAATAATCCCTCAAACTTTATGCAGATTTGACCAAATGTTTGGCAATTTAAATAAATGCATCATATATTATCACAATTGGCATATTCCAAGCTTTATTTTGATACCAAATTTATATATTAGAAACGTTTATAAACCAACTGCAACGAGCATCAAATTTGTAAAACATTTGAATCTCCCCATGTCGACATTGTCCGCCATATTTGAATTTTCTAACAGCTGATAACGATGTCAAGTTTTCTACAACTGATGTTCCAAAACTAAACTTTAATTTCATACAAATTGGTGTGCCAGAAGAACATGGAAAGATGAATTCTTTTTATAGTTTTTATCGTATTAACACTTGTGGTACAGTTTAGACAGTATACAGTGGCAAAATGTGCACACAAAGCGTAGATTTTCGACTACTATAAATAGGCTCAAGTTGTCGATGCTGTAAATATCTGAACTGACAAACGGTAATTGGTTTTAAATTATGTTCAACCTTATATTCATTATGTTATTGCATTTGTTTAAATTTTGTAATGGAACATTGATGAAATGAGAAAAAAAAATCGCATCATGATAAAAAAAAAAATCGCATCACTATCAGACAAATGCAAAATTTCAGTATTAACATTTTTTTTTTTAATTTTTTTTTTTTATAATTATTTTTTTACTTTGACAAGCATAGCAAATTAACTATACGCACACTTAAAGTTGGTTCTAAAATTCCCAATGTATTGATAACATTTGATGGGATCAATAATGTTTTCAAAATACAAAACAAAAAAATACAAAGTCTGAAAGTGATACATTTTTTTGCATGTATATGATATTGAAATGTTAGTTCTAAGTGACGTTGTGTAACATCACAGTATGTTTGAAACTAGGTCTTGCAACATTGTTTCAATGACAATTATGAATAAACATTGCATTTTTGTTGTTTTCGAAGTTATTTTACATATGAACTATTGCTGATATATTTGTATTAAGTTTACTGTCATAAAAGTTGTGAAATGTTTATATGCTTTTCATTTATAAATGAAAATACTGAAGTCAGACAACAGATTTAATGACAGATTTGAATTCAGCAGGAGAAATGCAATCAGAATATCAAATTTCATAATAATATCTCAACAAAAAAGAAAGTTATAATATTTTTTATGGAAAGAACATTTTACTTCGGTTCCATGACTGCCACATAATCTGAATACATTTATGTAAGACACAAATTCTAGAAATTTGTAAATATTTTGGAACTTGAAAGTTGCATAACTTTTTTTCTAATAGAGATATTTTTAAAAATGAAACTGTTCTGGAATGCTGTTAAACAGATCTATATGAAGAAATCAAGTGTTTGCAGTTATTTCAATATCAGAAAAATGACTGTGGTTGCTATACATAGGGTGTCTGTAATTCAGTGTCTTCACTTGTTCATAGGGTGTCAATAAATGAATGCAGTGATTTCTATTGTTCATAGGGTGCCAAAGAATCAGTTTTCTATTGTTAATAAGGTGCCATTAAAAAAACTCAGTATTATATATTGTTCATATGCTGTCAACAGAGCTGCCAACCTTCCAGACTCAAAATTAGTGAAAAGATGGGAAAAAAATGAGTGAATTTTGAGCACAGTTAGTGAAAAATTATGCCATGATACATCCTCAATCCACTTTGATGGTCAGGACTGCATTATATGAAAATCCCGAAATAAAACTAAAACATATTATTTACACTGATTACAAGTATAAATTTATTTGCTGCCAAATTTACTGATATACACAAACTTCACGCTATTTGTCATGATATAATGCTGTGGTAGACTTGAACTTCCTCAATTGGGATATGGTAAATTGTTTTAAAACAGTTCAGGCTTCTTGCCTTCTGCTTAATCTTGGTGACTAAAATTGTTGAAAAATTTCAGCACACAAGGATGCACTAAAGTTTGTCTTATTTTTCCTTAAAATGGGAAATACTCTCTCACTCTCACTGTTTCTGATCTCCAGCTGGGAAAGGTAGGTTATGTTCACCAAGAAAACTCACAAACAATGTTTCAGTATTGGTAGCTTGCAGAACTTGAGTAGGTGTAAAGTACTCCAGAGCCGAAATCTGCTGGGTGCTCTTCGTTTTTCCAATATCTATGTGTTTTTTGCAAGCTGTGTACTTTTTCACATCGTTCTGCCACATGCCCACAGGGGCTCGTATCGTTGCTTACAATTTATCTGTCATACATGTACTATATAATAATATTATTATATAGTACATGTATGACAGGTAAATTGTAAGCAACGATATGAGCCTCTGTGCACATTCCCATTTCTAATATTCACAGCATACTACTGTATGAAAAGCATAATGTATATTGATGTTTGATGGCTGAATGCAAGGCCAATTTTTGGAGTGCTCCAATCTATATTTTACTTTTTGTGGAATACATATCTTTTTCCATGGAGGTGAAAACATTTTAACCGTTGTGTAGCTTAATTATGAAATGGTATTAATCCATAAGATGAAACATCGAACAATTAACAATTAGTGGTGTCGGTGCATGCACAGAAAAATATGAACTCAAGCAAATTGCAATACATGCTAATCTTTCACTATCTGAAAAATTCCTACACTCGAAAAAGTTGTCTTCATTTGGTGTTTGTTTTTTTTAAAAATTGTTGCAATGAGTATGTACACGTGCCACTTAAAAAAAAAAATCAGTTGGGCCCAGGTTTTCTTCATGAGTATTTGTAAACCTTCGGATCTAAATATAGATTATATACTTTGCAATGCTTGCTACAAAGCAAACTGTAACAATTGCATCTAGTTTTACTAACATCGCGACTAGCAATACAGGACCGATATGGGTATGAGTGATCACTGCTGCTATTCTGACTTGCACTTAATGGGATAAAATTTATTTTATTCACGATTTAAGTAGATTGAGAATTCAGGAATTCGTAATTTTTTTGCAGGTGTGAATCAGTGATTTGCTATCTCAAGTCATGAAATTCATGCCAAAATCATGAGGGTTGGCAGGTCTGTGTCAATAATAGAATTCAGTTTTCTATCATTCACAGAGTGTCAATAAAAAAATTCACAGTATTTTCTAATGTTCATTGGGTGTCAGTAATAGAATTCACAGTGTTTTCTACTGTTCATAGGGTGACAATAAAAGAATTCAGTGCTATTGTTTGTGTCACATCTACCTTAGCTCCTGCCTCCATTAGTCACCTATTATGACATTCAGTAGTGTGCATTCAACTTTTTCCCTAGCTGGCAGGGGCTCATACCTAGATCATGACCAAAAGGGTGTAGCTTCAATTCCACCAGCAAATTAGCACAGGCCGGCTGCCATGGTGTGCCCTTGGGCAAGGCACTTTATTCCAATTGCCCTGGCACTAAATAAACTGACTGTGTTGCTGTGCCATAAAACACCAAACCAAAAGTATTTATTTTACCCACTATCTGTTTCTTACTATTACTCAACAAAACATGGCATACAATAACCTACATGAAGCTTATAGGTTAAATATTGCATACCAATAACCTGCATTTAACTTAAAGGTTAAATTTTGTATACAATAACCTACCTGTAGCTTAAAGGTTAAATATAGTATACAATAACCTACCTTTAGTTTAAAGGTTAAATATGGCATAAAGTACATGAAGCTTAATGGTTCAATATGGCATATAATAACCTATATATAGCTTAAAGGTTAAACATGGCATACCATAACCTATCTGTAGCTTAAAGGTTAAACATGGCATACCATAACCTATATGTAGCTTAAAGGTTAAATATGGTATATAATAACCTACATGTAGCTTAAAGGATAAACATAGCATATAGCAACCTACATGTAGCTTAAAGGTTAAACATGGCATACCATAACCTACCTGTGGTTTAAAGGTTAAACATGGCATACCATAACCTACCTGATGCTTAAAGGCTAAATATGGCAAACAATAACCTACCTGTAGATTAAAGGTTAAATATGGCATACAATAACCTACATTTAGCTTAAAGGTTAAATATGGAAGTTTCTGTTTAAACTTAGTTTTGAATCTTCCACCTGAAAACACAAATTTATTGCTATTATAAATGTATACTGTAATACGGATGAATACTTGCATTTAAAAGAAGGACCCTCCTAAAAATTGGTACAGGTATTACCTGCCACTGATATGTACGTGGAAATGACATAGTACAAGAACAAAGAACTTGCTAAGGAATTTGTTATAGGTTAAAAAATGAACTGTGCTCCTGTAGAAATTAACAATATGAAATGACTAACACTACACCTATGGTAAATGTGATCATCAAAAGATAATAAAAAACACCAGAAAATATAATCACTTATTGGACAGAATGACACAATGCAATGCATTCAAACTTTGAAATGTGATCTCTGCATATTTTTAACTGTTACTTTATATAAGTCACAGGGAGAAACAAATACATAAGAGCCCTGTTTTTTTTCATTTTGTAATTATTATGAACATTAACTCTTAAAAAATTCAGTTCTTTCAAAGGGTTATTGGTGGAACCTGTCCCATTTATATATAACCCATTACCTCCTAACATAATATTTTACCTGTTTTTCTTGACATTTGCAATTCCTATTTCTTAGTCCAAAATCTATAAAGAAAAGTATCTGATGAAAATATTTGTTTGCAACTGAAATTTCTCCATGCTATGAAAAGAATGAATAATTTTCCAATGTTCTATTCTTTCTCGCTCACTTGTCAGCTGGCTCATTATCCATGATGAGTGCATAATGATCTAATTCCTTTGCTCAACAGTTGAAAGGATAAGTGTCGATTTAATCTCTTGCAATATGCTTGAGAAACAATTAGAACAGCAAGGCCTACCAAAAAAAGCTCTCTGTACATCTTGGTTTGACACAGTGTAATTGGTAGAACCCTATTTTCTGTTTCTTTCTTAATTTCTGGTTTTGGTCACCTGTGACAATATATTGCACAAAATCCATCACATTTGCTTTAAATGACCATTCAGTCTATTCGACATTTGTTGCTGCTTAGGTTTGTTTGTTGAATGAAATCATGCATAACAGCAAACAAAGTCTTTGTCAAGGTAGGTAATGCGGTCATAAATTTGGGACAAACTTACTCTTCATTAACTTCAACTGTAAATTTCAGGCATTTGGCTAGAGTAAATTTTACTTGAGAAACAGATTTTTAAGCTGTACATGTTCTACAAAACCATGAAACTTTCCTATTTTAAAGATTTATATCTATATCTGACCTTTAAATCTATGATAAGAGAAAATCATGTCATTTTATGCATACAACTGATTCTATTAGTCCATAACGGAACAACTACCTAATCCCCTGACAAAAAATCTGTGATCTATCTAATTTTCTTACTAAAATTTCTGCCAAATTGGTCACGAAGGAAAATAAAAACAAAAAAAATAATCTTACGAAGGAAATTAGTGCTAAACAGTTGAGAGGAGGCTGCTGACATTTCTGAATTCCTATGTTTTGTCAAATTGACCTCAGACTAGAAATGTGTCAATATAACATCGATGCCCTGGTAAATATGATGCAGGGTAAGGGCAATTTCTGTGTAAAACAGAAACTATAATTCCATTACTTTTGCCACCAGACTGTGAAAACCAATTTCAACCTAGGTCTTCTCACTACTGATCATTATACCAAATGTGGTTTCAGTTCATGCTATTCTTAAAAAGTTAGTACATGGAAATTCTCTACGGATGGGTCATGATGTGATGCGACATAACAGACATGAATAACACACTGCATGACACCCCGAAACATACATAGATATGGTAAAGGACATAACAAGCTTAAACTGGATGAAGAAAATTGATAAAATACATTGCAATAAAGGAAGCCTATGGGTTCAGTATAATTTGCTTATTCTAAAAGACAGTTATGCACACAATGAAAATTGTATTCTAAAATCACCTGGATTTACATTTGAACTTATTTGCTTCAGCTGATTAATTCATTCCAAAACTGTTTCAAAACAAGTTTCACTTTATTACATTTTCTTAACAGTATACTCACCAAATGTATTTAATGTTTTCCTGACTGTCACAGTATACTCACCAAATGTATTTAATATTTTCCTGACTGTCACAGTATACTCACCAAATGTATTTAATGTTTTCCTGACTGTCACAGTATACTCACCAAATGTATTTAATGTTTTCCTGACTGTCACAGTATACTCACCAATGTATTTAATGTTTTCCTGACTGTCACAGTATACTCACCAAATGTATTTAATGTTTTCCTGACTGTCACAGTTTGCAAGAATGATCTACTTCGGAGAAAGTCAGCTGTTTGCCCTGATAAGTTCTGACCTACCCAACAAGCAAAGTATGGAAGGGCAGACAAAAGTCCATTCTGAAAAAGGAATGGTACACCATTTAAATTGTAATTATTTGTACATGTATACTTTCAGAAGAAATGTCTTTTTACCTCATGGCACATAGCTATTTACCACTTATTCAACTTCAAGGAGAAAATATTATGAATTCCAAAGTTTATATTGGGTACAAATTTTTCTGGGTTTCAACACTGATACAAAACCCAAAATTTAAATGAAACAATAATTCTCTCAGGAAACAATTTGAACCATTCACCAATCCATAAATTTAAGCAACAATAATAAAAATTTCTTCATAACGAAGAAAATTGGTAATACGAAAATAATTCGTAATATAAAATATTTGTACAATGACTTATTTGTAACTGACAAAATGAACATTTCAGTACATCCTTGTTAAATATAGCAGGGAAATTTTTTTTACTAAGGATCTCAAATAGGTAATGATTTAATACCGAGTTTATGAAACGAGTTGAATACTGTCCAGCCTTTGCAAGCCTTGGTGAGCAAACACTGGACATTATTGAATGAGTTTCATAAATTTAATATTAAATCATTACCCATTTTTGAATTTATTATTACATTCTTTATATTTTACTGCAATAGTTTAGAGGGGCAGTCTTCTGAAGAAGAAATAATCTCATCCATTCTGACTCAGCTGATCCACCTTTCATTCACTGCATGTAAAATATAGTCAGAGACACAATCATAATTAATAATTTGCAATTTTATAACCAGTAACATTTAAAAGAAGATTTTTTTTATTTTACAAATTATACTTCAAAGAGTAACTGGACATTACTGAATGAGCTTCGTATATTTAATATTAAATCATTACCCATTTTGATTTTATACCACATTCTTTACATCTTAATGCAAATCGTTGAGAGAGGAAGAAGAAGAAATAATCTGTCATTCTGATTTATCTGATGCATCTTTCATTCACTGCATGCAAAATATTAGACACTAGTAGAATTAATAATTTGCAGTTTTATACATTTAAAAGTAGATGTTTTTATTTTACAAATTATGCTTCAAAGAGCAACTGTCCTTCTAAATCAATCGAACATTTAACATAAACACCATCGATTTTCAAATGCTGATCATGATCTCTGATGGAAATTCCTGTATGATTGTTACATATACTTGATTTGGGTTAGACGAGCCATAGCCATATTAATTTAGTATATACTGATTTTGATGAGAATGTTTACAACGTTTCATGGAAAGTGAATCAATTCTGCTACTAAGCATTCCAGTTGTTTGCTATTCATGTGATGCAGAAATTCCAGATTTAATGTATTTGTGACTGGATATTTGCTTTAATTTGATTTAGAACAGCAGACAAAAACCAACTGTATTTAGCGACATAACTGCATCACATAATAAGAAACAACAGCTTCACATAAAGACAAACTTCTGCTGAGGTTCCAATCATACTAAAGCAAAACTCTAGAAGTCTTTCAAGAAACTTATCAGAAAGAAATAATTGTTATATGTTACTATTATTCATGAAATAAATTAGTATTATTCATAAAATAAATCACTATTATTCATGAAATAAATTACTATTATTCATGAAATAAATTAGTATTATTCATGAAATAAATTACTATTATTCATGAAATAAATTAGTATTATTCATAAAATAAATTACTATTATTCATGAAATCAATTACTATTATTCATGAAATCAATTACTATTATTCATGAAATAAATTAGTATTATTCATAAAATAAATCTATTATTCATGAAATAAATTATTATTCATGAAATAAATTACTATTATTCATGAAATAAATTAGTATTCATTCATAAAATAAATTACTATTATTCATGAAATAAATTAGTATTATTCATAAAATAAATCACTACTATTCATGAAATAAATTAGGGCTGTTCCAATAAAACATATACCCCCTGGGGGGAAGGCACTTTCAAATTCAAACAACCCACAACAGAAGAAATTTAAAAAAATTAAGATCCACCGTCAGATATGTTTTAATCGAAAAACACTGCCCCCTACAGAAGCATATTTTTTTTATATAATTTCTGGCTATGGGTTAGTGGGTGGTAGAAGCGATTTTAATATTGGGTTGGGGACAGAAGCGACTTTAATGAGAACTGGCTGGAGGTAATCTACTGAATTCTTATATATTCATTCATTATAATCAATCTTCTGTCCTTTTGTTTGTTTGTCTATCAGCCATGTATGTCTCTGATACTGTGAAATCACAAATTTTCTTGGTGGCTTATTATTTGTAGATGTCATTGATCAGTCCTTTAATACCTACTAATTTAATGTCCATGAATATAGATTTTATATTAGGGATTTCTGTTCTAATAAAGATATCGTGAATTTTTATCCTTACTAAACTGTGTGTTTACTAAAGTGATCACTATGTTTTGCTATTTTTCTTTGTTCTCAGACATGCAGCTTTTGATTAGAATAATAGTTAAATCTTGTATTGCTTTAAATGTGTGGTCAGATGCTATGATTCCCTTGTTACTATTTTTTTCAATAAATGTTTTGGTAAACGTACAATACATGATTTGTCAGAAAAAATCATTAATGCCTGTGAAAGTGATGTCGCATTATTTCTGCCTACTTTTACACTATATCATTTCTTGTAAGAACACATATTTCAGTTACTGACGTCTTATTTTTATGCCTTGTTGCAAGACTAATATAAAGTTTAAAAAAAAAAGAAATATAGCAAGTCAAACATTTTTATATCATAAATTAGATTTTAAAAATGGATGAAAGTCAAGGAATAATTTTTTCTCAGAGTACTCGTAAAATTAATGTCATTGCAGTTAACTGTATTGTCAACAGCATCATCATCATCACTGACGGCCTAGCAGTAACATTCTGCACTTTGAATCCAGTTGTCACAGGTTCTATCTCCCACTTCTAGCCTTTCATACAAGGCTTATACCTATGGTCTAAGGGGCTTTCATGGCAGAGTAAAAGATGCTTGTCTTGTGATACAGATCTGAGGGGCTTCCATGGCAGAGTGGTACAAGATGCTTGTCATGTGATTACTTGCCTCCAGCGTGTAAATGAGAATGTTGCCAGTTACTTGTGGAATGTCAGTGGTTCTACATAAGTGGTGTTTGGTGTCTCAAAAGTACTTGGATTTTCTTCAGCAGTAAAACTGGCTGCCATATATAGATTGTCTTCATCTGAAAATGGTGTAAAGGCCATAATGATCTACCGAAACTGGAGATCTCATGTCTAAATGACTTCAGCTGTTGGAGATAAACATCAAATCAACAGAGGCTCCATGAACCCTAGTGTACTAAGGTGCTTGCTTTTACAGATCACTTGCACATCTCTCAGAGTGAGTTTTTGTCACAGATCAACCAGTTTGGGTTGGTGGTCTTTCTCCACCTAATATACTGTTACCCCACCCACCAAAAACCCAAACCAAACCAAATTAAATCAACCAACTAATCAACTGTGGCAACAGCAGCAAAGGTACTAGTCCATCATTTTTGCAAACAGCTGTTTGAGTTTATAAATTTTGACTTTAGTAATTTTTGTAGACCTTTGAATATTGTCATTTTATGCCTTTCTGACAGTTATCTAAAAGTCATCATCAGTTGGTACAAATGGATTTTTCGTGGTGAGCATATGGGATGGAGAAGTCTTGAGCAATCCTGCATCTCATGCTGCCAAAAAGTTTACATACATCAAAAAAGAGGCACACTTCTACTCATTATTGTTGTTAATAGTCTTCTCCATTCCAGCCTGTTCTTATGATCTTGTCTCCCCCTGGACATACTGTTTGTCTTGTTTATGATATGTATCTAAATTTGTCACTTACTTTTCCTACTACTATACTAATTGTTTGTGAATATGCATATCAATGTGAAATGCAATTGGAAGACTAAATCCAAGATAGAAAACCTCTACATTTCTGGATTTATTCTGCTTCGTTTCCATGTTTCTGCACAAAACTCAAGAGTTCAAGACTCGCTGTACTAATTCAGTTCCCATTGTAAACCTGTGCAAACACCATATTAAAATTCAATAACTTAAAATTTCGAGTGCTCATGATCAAATTTGTATCAGTGTAGACACATCTATGACGACAGCTTTTGTGAAAAGAAAACCATAACAGCTGCACCATTTTCTGGATCTATACAAATTTGAAATGTGTGCTTTCAATACTACACCAAAGAGTCAGGTGCTGATTTCAGTAATGAGTCTTCCAACTCAGGTCTGTAGAGGGACGGAAATTATGTTAATAAAACAATGTCCCTGACTTTTTTCAGTTACAAGAAGGACAAGCTCTCAAAGGATTCTTTTTACTAAAATCTTACTTTCATTATTAACCAATCAGGGGCAGTCAAACCATGTATACTCTATTTTATCTTCCCTCATTTATCGTATGGTTCTTGTTCTTACATATCTGTAGTAATGCGAGTCCTTCAAGAACTCTCAATGGTTGTATGCCTTTTCTGACCATGCTGACTGGACACACTGTAAGATAATGGTCAAGTAACAGAAATACCATGGGATAACCAGAGACCTATAAAATCAAATAAAATGGTCAAGTTATCTCCCCTGCAAGGAAGCTGCCAGGATTTCAGGATTTAATCTAAGTTTTGTGTGTGTGTGATCTCCAATGAGGATGTGGTGGCGGGAGGAATAGCCATTGTTAAATATCTCTCTAATACTTAAATATCTGTCCCTCTTTCTTACTGTTCCACTCTGTTAAGGTTCTACTGAAATCAAAATACTCAAAGAGATGTCATCTCTAGTTGTATAGTGATTATTACTGTGATGTCATTGGGCATGGTCACGTGGTTTTGGTGGGGTCTTGGTTGGGATGGCAGAAAGACCATAGGCTTACTCCATATTTGACAGCTAATTACGATGTTGTCAGAAGAATTAACTTTTTCTAACAGTTCAGTTGGAATCAGATTATTTACTTAAATCATAGTCAGTGAACAGGTTCTAAAATTGATGTGTTTATTTTGGAGCCATGTTCCTCCATCACATTCAAGATCTGAATATACCAAAGGTGAAATTAGAACAGATGCATCCTAAATTACTATCATGGCAACTTTAAATGTTATTTAATGTGAGACTTTAATGCCAGAACTCATAGCTTCAGTGATTATGGGGTTAAAAAATGAATTTCTTCTCAAACAAACTCAATTTGGTGCAGATTACATTGTTTTTTAATGATACTGAGAATTCTTGATGTGTAAAAATTTCACAAGAAATGAACAACATCAGATCAGGAAATTAATACCACTTGGGAAAAACTGACAGGAATATGCAGAAATAATGATAGTATTATTTAAATGGAATACACCACTCCCTCGATAACTCGCGCCCTGATAACTCGCGAACCCGCTTATAATGCGGGGTCAGGCATGGATCCCAATTTTTAAACCAGAAAATACCCCAAAAATTGATCCCTATTGGTTGAACTTGAAGAAAATCGCGATTGAAATTGGTAACAGAAACTTGATACATCGCTCGTTTTATCGTCGAAAATGGTAAATAGGACCTGCAAATTTAATCAACATTATGAAATATCGACTTTTAATAAGAAGTCATATAATTTGTTACATTTTCTTTTCAAACGACTTTCTTAGTAAACCGCAATTAACAATATTCAAGGACATTTCGATCAATGAAAACATCACTTACGCCAAGTGGAGGAGGCACTTTAATAAATAAATACCAATTAAATAAAAATTTTTATCAATTGAAATTTGTGTTCTAGTTCTATCTTTTAATTCCTTTTAAGTGCAGAGATCATAAATGCAATATGTCCTCTTGTAATTAAACGTAAAATATGTCAATCTACTGTAATAGCTATATCCGCGAGCGTTTCGCTGAGAACCTAATTAAGTGCCCACCGTGTTTTGATATCGGATTAGTGGAAGCATTTATTGTACTGTTGCACTAAATAAAAGAGGGCCTCCTTTTCTATTATCAAGGTAATTACGTCTTCTGATCTTCTGAATCAAATAAAGCAGGTGGAATTTAACAAAAAAGTCAAAAGGCATACAAATCCTACACGCTTAAGAACCAGCGGCACCAGTCGTATGTCAGGTAACTCATTTCAGTTGATCAATCAAACAATGTGATACATTTTATTGTGTACATATCTAATTAAACTACCTTAAATTAACCTACTCAATCATAAATGTGATTAAAGATAGCAAGGCAACCAAACGAAATGAGCACTTCATAAAATAAAGAGCTTTGTTTCACAGATACGGACCGTTGTGGGAAAAACGAGTTTTAGAGAATTCTTGAATTCGCACGTAGAGATATCCTCAAGCATGATGAGAAGTTTCACTAATACTTTTGCAATGAAATCACGGAATCAATATTTACTAATTAAAAAATACAAAAATTGAGTTTCGACATAGACAATTGTCTCACGAAATAAATGTTATGTGCTTTTGAAAAAAAGGACTCTTGTTTGGTAGTGCATCAACAGTTAGTCTGGTTCCCTGCTTAGTCGACTCCTAGTTTTCTGAAATACTACTATATATCACTCCGGGAACCAGACTAATCAACAAAACAAAAACCCGTGATGTAATACACGAATGTTTTTGCGTACCGTGTTTGGTTGTTGAAACCAGTTGCAATCATGTTATCGATCTTTTAGATGTTGAACAATTTGATAATAAATGTGATATATAGATAATAACAAACAACTTTATTGGAAAAAGTGCTTTATTGACAATTTTTCTCAACTTGATTATAAAACGAGGATTCAGCCATTAAACAGCCCAGTTTCCCCCCCCCAACCCCAACCCCATGGTTTCCTGGATGTCTAGCGGGTTTTTTGGAGGTCCCTCGGTAACTCGCGCCCTTGCTTATAGTGTGGTCTGTGCTTTTGGACCCCGATGTGCGCGAGTTATCGAGGGAGAGGTGTATGTGGTTACAATATGAGTGCTGGTTCTATAACTTTGCAAAATACATCTTGTACAACTATTCTGTTGTTTCTCACAACACTCTATAATGTGGTAATAATTTTTGCTCACATGAAGTTGACCCACTTTTTACCTTGCTAATTAATAGCTTTAGATTTTACAAGAAAACTAAGTACATTTTACCTTTTGACAATAATACATGATCACAAATATTTAGAGTGTAAGAAAATAGAAGTTACAATTTTATGAAAGTATTGGTGCCAGTAAAACTAAAGGAGATGGTAAAAAAGAATCAGGATGAACAGATTAGTAATGTAGTAAAGAATCCATATATCAGAATGACATCAAGTATTTATTCATCAATTTCATCATTAGTTAATGACACTGCTTCAAAATGTTGTGTACTAGATAATAGTAATCCAATTTTTAATACAGATACCAAATGATGGCTTGGAACTAAGTGCCAAAAGGTCTGCAGAAAATATCAACATCCTCAAAATATACATAGGAATAACCACACACAAACAGGACAAATTTTATCCATCTTGCTTTGAGTTTACACATTTCAGTCAGTTTCTTATGTTTAATGTCATTCAATTTTTGCACATTGAGAGCATGTACTTCATTTGGTAATACATCTGCATGATATGAAAGTTAGCCTCGTTATTCATTTGTTGCCATAGTGGTTCTGCCAACTAGAGATCTACACACACTTAATTATGTTGTATGGGGATTCTCTGATGATCCCTATGAGCATTAATCTGTTGATTGTTTCTGAATTTAATATGATCCTCCTCCTCTGTGTACGAATATTATTCTGTGCTGAGAACTCCCTTTCATTGTCTGCTGTCTGAAACGCATATGCATAACCAGCTTGAACAAGTTATTGTTCTTTATGGTTGTGCAACTTTCAACATCTCACAGGTATGGCCCCATGGGTATTCTCTCTTTGATATCTCTGTTCCAAAAAGAAAAGTTTTCACTAACATGAACTCTGCCAAAGATTCACTTCCTTGAATCAGTGCTTTGCTGCCTCTTATGCCGGATTTTTTTCTCTTCCATAATGCTGTATTAGGGTTTTAAGTCCAACATTCCCATAGTCTGCTTGTTCAGATATGGGTACCTTGAATAAATAACTGGCATCCTGTCCATCCAACGCGTACATCAGACTCACACTCAACATCAATTTTGGGCTCAAAATCACACACTGGTATTTCCAATGACATTTTCTCAATGTCCAACAGACTGATATACATGAAATTCATTGTCATAATAACTATCACCAGCCAGTATTTGCCGACTGAAAACATCGTCTGACGACAAACCCTGTTGTGATTCAGCCATTTTGGTTTCCTATGTGGCCCTTATTTGAAACAAGCATTTATAAAACTTCCATGATGAAAGTAAGGTTAAAACTCCATAAAATGCTTGTTCCAGGGCCCAATGAACCAATCAAATTTAGTTTAACAGCCATTCATGTCGAACCGAAGTATACAGCTATTTTAACGTTTGCCTTCCTGAATCTGGATGTTGCATCAAACGCTGCGATATTACTACTGGCAGCGTGAATTACGTCGCGAGATGCACTTTTAAAGTTAAAAGTTGAATAAAAATTGGATACTGTGCAAAGCACGTTTTATATCTGTGATGTTGACGTAATTTGCGGAATGCGTATCATTGTTTTAAAAGTACGCAAATTCGTACAAATTAGGTGCTCTCACATGTACTAGCATCATTTTCTGACCCAATGTTTTATTCATGTTAGACAGATAGGAGGGGGTTAGATGCGATTTTAAATATATATTTGTTTTTTTTCTGACAACCCCACCAGCGATTTCTCATTTTGTTAACACAACCCACAACAGAAGTGATTTTCCTAATCAGCCTTCCACTGTCAGAATCAAAATAGTTTGAAATACAACTGCCTACATAAGTTTTTTTGAAGTGCCGTCCCCGGGGGGGGGGGGGGATATATGTTTTACTGGAACAGCCCTTAGTATTATTCATAAAATAAAGAGGATACAGACGTACCTTAAGTATTAACAATAAGTAAAATTTTGTGCATTGAAATTCTATTAAATTAAATCTATTTACTCTGAATGCTACAAGTGTGATAAAGATGAGAATTCTATTAATCTATTTCCCTCACTTCTATTAACCTACATATAACCTTTTGGATGGTGCTAAATAACCTAACAGTGCTGGTTCGCCATAAAATTACAATGAATGAATGAATGAATGAATCAATTCCATTAAACTTACTGTCTGTATGTTAAACTTGAGGACATTCTTCATGTAGGACGGAAGACAGGTCAGCATTGTATAGAAGCCCCAGTTGTTGGAGAAATGGGCAATGTTGATTGCCCACACTGCTGGTGTCAACAAAATTTCCTTCCATGGTGTACGTAAATTCTGCAATTCAAATTCTTGTCTTAATTAAATGATCCAAAAAGATGTCAATTAGTAGAAAATCATTACGGATTAATCAATGAAAACAATCTAAGTACTGTGCACTTAAAGACTGTTTGCAAATTTTAGTTGTTTGAGATTTTGAGATTAATTGCAGGAGAAATTTATCCTCCAGGCCCAATAGTGACATAACTGTATGGACCAAAGAATTGAAAGAAAATCAAAACTTCCAAATACACGATCATACTTACTCTTTTAATGTCACTCAGATTTGACATGTATAGACATGCAAACAATAAAAAGAAGCTAAAATGTATATTTTTATCTGTAACTTTGTGTCCAACCAAAAAATAATTTATATAATATGTATGATAAATTACAGATAGAACAGTTAATTTTGTACCTTCTTGTCCTTCTTAACAATGTGTAAAATGTCTGTTTAAAGCCATATGGAATTTGGAATGCTTCTTCTTTATGTAATACTGCTTTGGGCAAAAAGGGAGGAAAATCTCAATATCATTGCTTTTAGTTATTTCATAAAACAATACATTACAACATGCTCCTTCAAATTTTGCTTTGAATGAGAAAATAATTTTTATGATACAGCACTGGAAAGATTGAACTAGCAAGAAACAATCATTTCTCTGAGAGTGCACTGCCATGTGATTAGGACTGAAAGATAAAGGTGAGGCCGTCCCATGGTAGCTATACCTGAGTGCATCAGCAATGTATATATGGTTTTGCTTGCCACTGTACGGTAATTGTTTTGGAAATGGTCATGTGATTTGAATGACCATTTGTGTGCAAGTGTTACTGTGTCTAAGTGTGTGAAAGAGTGAGCTTCTCAAGTCAACTGAGTGCTGTAAAATATAAAAACCATTATCAGTAATTTCGAACGATTTTTTCGTATCTTTGTAACTGAACAAAATGAAAGTGGAAAGTACTGCAAGAGTAATAAATAAATAATGCACTCTTTTATTCTAAAAGAATGTAATTTTACTTGTACCTGTCTCTTTATCCTAGCGCCAAGAAAGATGTCTAGAATTTAGCAATTTTTATTTCAGAAATCAGAACAAGTAAATAAATACACATCCTTCAAGAATTTAAACAAAATGCAATAAACTTTTGTTTTCAGTATTTTCTTAGATCAGTCTCAAGTCTTGAAAACCAACTCATATCTTTTTTCTTTAAAAACTAAACAAAATGCAAAAATACTGAAAGGTTTTGGTCAACATATTAGGTTATTTTATTGCAAATGCTGATTATCAATGTAAAATAACCACTTTCTTCATGTGAAATATTCAGTTACTACAATAAATACTTGCATATAACTGCAGACAACAACAGATCCATATCTACATGCAAATTGTGTGTCGGTAGATCAGTGTCTATGTTCTTTGTTCTACCGATTACTCCATACAAATTATATACACCCAGATCTACTTGAACAAAATGTGATGACAGATCTTCATGTATGAAATCTGCTGTCGGACTTGACTAATAAACAATGACAAACAGTATTATGTTTGGGCAATATTAAAGAAAATATATGATATTTTAAAATCGAGTTCACATCCAGAATGTCAAATAGGTGTATCAATTACAAATGCCCCACAAATATTACTTCAACGGCAACACAAATGACATGTCAGCAAAGTGGATATTTGTTAACATCTATGCATTATTCCCTGTTTATTCCAGCCATCTGAAACTTCAATCCAAATATGTAATATGAAGATGAATACATATGCATGTAGTAGCATTTTATGATACCTCAGCACAAAAGTGAAAAATATAAACTGAACTGCACACAAATTTAGGAAGATAAACCCTTCCAAATATATGTAAACATAAGGAAGAACATAATAAAATATCAAATGTAAGACGTTAAATTCTGTGAAATGTACAGAAAATAAATGATAAAGATAACACATGTAGAATCCTTAACATGATTGTTGTTTCAATAAATCATATAGTTTATCTTTCTCTGAGATATTAATAACATCCCTGCATCATCAGAACAATTATGTAACCGTAAAGATAAAGATGTTAAATTATTGTAAAATTAGAACATTTTCACAAGCTTAAACAATTTTGTTACAATGACTTCAGTAAAAATTTTAGAATGCAAAAATGCTTTGCCTCAAGGAACTAATTTATTATCTGTCAACTTTCACAAACTTGGCAAATTGTCTAAATTACATGTTTGGAAACTTAACAAACTTTTGAATCCTAGCTGAATAAATTGAAGGAGAAAGAAAACAGGATGAATAACTCTGAAAGTTCAGGCATCAATTACGCTAAGGTAGATTTGATAAATAATCACACAAATGTTTGAAGAGACATAGGTTAGTGCTGTAACAACAAAAACCACAACCACCATCATCACTATTATCATTAAATGTTATTAAGCAATGATGTAAGAACTTAACAAAACTAAACCCTCCAGATGTTATGTCTCCACTAGCAGGTTTTATCATAATGCACCCATCCCAATTATCAGACTGTAAAACGGTGACTGATTACTAAGCTGTCAGGCGATTTTGATTAGCCTAATTATCTTGTGTATTAACAGTATTTTCAAAGTGAGTTTCAAGCTTATTAATGCTAATGATAAATGAAAAAAACAACAATTCATTTTAAGGCAGTTGGTGCAATTAATGAATGAATCAATTCCATAACAGTAAACCCAATGGTCATCAAAATTACACCATGAGATTGCTGGCTTCTTAAATGTTTGCTGTTGGGGAGCACACAATAGGAGACAAAAGCAGTCATTGCAGTTAAATCTCAACAATTTTGCATACTGTAAATTAAAACCATTAATAAGTGTGGCTAATTAATTAAATATCTCTTTATCATTTAACCAATGAAAGTTCAATTTAAGAAGCTGCACACGTGTTTCACAATTTCATGAAGTCTCAGTTTTATTCAATGGCAGATTTTCCCTTGATAAAATCATTTTGGACAAAGTTGGTTTGGTCTTCATACCTAAAACAGCAGCACATATAATGATATTCCATATTCCACAATTAAAGTCTTGAATGAGTCTAAGCTATTTAGCCAATTTATATATTTAGAGCACTCGTTGCCATATTTGGAATTACTGTTGAGATAGCTTCAAGAATTATTTGTTAAAGAAGATAGGAATTATCTTTGAAATGTTTCAACGGCAAAATAACATGATACCTGTAAGGTATTTTATTATATTGTTAGTAAAGCATTTGATAGGGTCAATCATTGGAAAATGTTTACAAAGTTCCTAGTTAATCAAGTACCTGTCTACATAGTTCATACCCTAGTTAAACAGTATCGTAAACAGTAATGTTATTCTATGTATTTGGGAAACTTTCCAAAAGTGCAGTATCCAGTTCCTTCCATGTAACCAGTGGGGTGAGGCAGGGAGGTCATCTTTCACCTTTGTCATATACATATATATATATATATATATATATATATATATATATATTATTTAAAATTATAAGCTGAGTCAGTGTCAAGTGGGGATGCAGCTGACACCAAATACATTATTTTTAAATCACACTCACATTTCCAATGATGATTTAGACTTATCAGCAATATTAGTAACTAATGTCATAGTCAGAAATGCATACAATTCAACAACAATTATTTGTAAAAGGAAAGCTCAGCAACATTATCCTGAAAATATTTTTTCATTGGCAAGAATGGACATGAGACATGATACAACCCAGTTTACCTACCTAGACCAATTCCTACAAGAACTGAACTTGTTAACTCATTGATACACAACACTGACAATAAAGAAATTAAGTTTTCAAACAAAATATTCAGGAGAACTGATAATTTTTTAATGCAGATAGAGAGAAAAGTAATTCTTTTTTAAGGTCAGAATATCTGGTAAATGACAACAGAAATGGATTTAGCTCAGACAAATGACTTTAACAGTAGCTATTTTTACCTAAGATCTATGCTACCATAACAATGGTAAGTCTTGGGACAGGAAAAAAATAATTATTTTTTATGCTTCAAGACTTCTATGCATAGAGAAAAATAATATTCAACATCACAACACTTAAAATAAAAAAATAATCAAAAAATGTCAAGACAAAATTGTCAAGATCACCCTCTGTCACACAGCGGTGACCAACTCTTGTTCAATTATCATGTCAATAAACTATTATAAATTACAACAATTGTTTTTATATTATTTATTTGCATGTGCAAATTTTCTGATTTCTCCAACAGGAAATAAAATAAAAGGTAAATAAAGCCTTCGTAATTCATGGACAACATTGACTTTTCAAAGAGACCTGTATTCTAGTGTACAATACATGGCATAATCATCACTTATAACCTTGTTTATTCATAAAATATCTGATGCATATTTTGCTTTATTGCAGTATAACTGGTGGAGGAAGAACCCAGGAAAACCCAGTAAGAACCACTGACCCATAGGAATCTACTAGCAAGCTTTCTCACATACCCACATTGACCCAGCCCAGAGTTCTAACCCACATGAACAGTGGTGAGATGGCAGTGATTGGTAAAGACAATCGCTTTAGACCACTTGCTCACCTGAGGACCAATACATGATGTAAGTGCAACATCACAAAAAATGTGAGAGATGTACCAATTGAAACACTTATTTTTCATTGTTCTAATACAGGCACCACATTTTAATGAGTTAGGTTATTAAACATTTACATAATTTAAGCAAGACAGATAAAGATGATAATTATGACACAGATCATTCTGTCAAATCTTACACATGATAATTATACGATGTTATAGAAATATTTCCTTTAAAAAAATGTAACCTTAAATTTCATCTGTATTGAAAATGGGTGGATCAATTTTTGTCCAACTTTTGAAATAAAGTCTCTATCATAATATCATTTCCAAGAAACTTATATATATTTAAAAAAATTAAAGGCTGAGTCGAATTACTCCCCCTTCTTACCTTCATCTAAATTAATACACATCAGGAAGCCAAAAACAACTTTTCAGCGTATGATATAGACAATACTGATTTTAAACAAATAAAAATGCCTAACAGAAATTTAAATTAGATTTAATAAATAATCCGACGATCTAAAACAAAATAAAAATGCAAATCCTTTATCAGCAAATTTATATCTTAAGAAATATCAATTTGCAAACAGCTTGCTCCCAACTAGAGGGATACCAGATAACATTATCCATTACAGATCTTTATTGTAGCAGCAGGCTGGAATGTCACTACAGAAACCCATAATCCACAATAGAAGATGCCTCACTAAAAGAGGAGTGAGCTGTACAGAGATATGACACATCAAATACCAAGCTTACTTTTTTGACCCCTACAGATTCCTCTATATAAGCTCTTTCCTCTGATGAGATACGGGGATGATCCGCTGGAGTGTCATGTACAAGAAGGTACCAAGCAAAAAACCACAAACAACCTAGGACACCTGAAATTAAATTCATAGTTATAAATTCTTGCACACTTTTTCATAAATTACCAGACCTGAATTTAATGCTTGCATACTCACAAAATGCAAGTTAATTGTGGATAATACGAGTTGAGATTTCAAGCATGTTGCAAGTACTGTTTTTAAATTACATACAGCAATATTAGTAAAATGTCCTTAAAATATGTAAATTCAGTAAAATACACAAGCATAATTTAAGAGCAAATTTAAAATTGTTTTGGCATCAATTCCTTGACTGTGAAAAATGCTGTTTAGTGTATAGTCTCATAGTGCAAAATATGCTATCTAGTGTGTAGTCAAATAGTGTGACATATGCTGTTTACTGTATAGACTCAGTGTGAATATGCTATTTAGTGTGTAGTCAAATAGTGTGACATATGCTGTTTACTGTATAGACTCAGTGTGAATATGCTATCTAGTGTGTAGTCAAATAGTGTGACATATGCTGTTTACTGTATAGACTCAGTGTGAATATGCTGTTTAGTGTGAAGTTTAACATTGTTAAATGTGTTATTTATTGTGCAGTCTAACAGTGTAAAATATGCTATTTAGTGTGTAATTTAACAGTGTGCCTATAACCACATTTCAGTGTCCACAGTGTCTATTACTACATTTCAGTGTCCACAGTGTCTATTACTACATTTCAGTGTCCACAGTGTCTATTACTACAGTTCCGTGACTGCAAACCTTAACATGACTGTTGATGCCAGGCACTGATGGATAGACAGTTGAAGATAGCATCATCATTCCACAGACAGGAATTGCTTTCCGTGATAAATTCTTGTTTTTACCACACAACATGAGATAAAGAAATGATTTCATTGTTATGTCAGCATTATGATGTCATTCATTACAGCAAGGTAGTGTAACACTAGGAAGTACTAAAGATGTTGAACATACATAGGATGAAGTGTCAACATTAGTCCGCTATTTAATAATGAAAATGCAATAAGTAAAGCTCATTCCCTACAAACTGTTTTTCATATAGATCTGAAAGCTCATTCCCTGAGAGATATGTAACTGAAAATTCCAAGGAGCAATACATTTAATATATTTACTACAAACCCCTCTGGACTCCATTTGATATCTTATAGTATCCACAATTCATTAACCCGACAACAATAATAATATACAATGTCACATTATCCATGCTAATTCACTTTGTACTAACTGTAAATTTGTACTATCCATGTCAGTCCTAATTATGTTTTACTGCATCAACATAATGTAAAAATAAAACCTTTGCAGAAGCAACCAATCTGAGAAATTAAAATATTTGAATATTATGAAGTTATCTTAAATGTATGACCTGCCATAAATGGGCATCACTACCATCCAGCTTCAGAGTAAAAACATGACCCAAAAATTAAGTGATACAGCAGATGAGTACCACAGTCTTCCAGTTTTACCATACAGATGTGACCTCAATATTAAGTGATGCAACAGATGCATACAATGTCTTCCAAGCTTCACAGTACAGACATGACACTGATAATAAGTTTCATGGCAGATGAGTATCACTGTCTTCTTAGCTTCACAGTACAGACATGACCTCAATAATAAGTGATATAGCAGATGGGTATCACTGTCTCACAGCTTCACAGTACAAACATGACCTCAATAATATCTAATACAGCAGATGTGTCTTCCAGTTTCACAGCATTCCCATGTCTTCCAGTTTCACAGCATTCCCATGAGTCAGATAACTGGTAATGCATCAGTTGGTGCATTGTGACACTAATAACAAGTGGTACAGCTGATGTGCATCACAGTTCCACTTTGCAGTATGATTCTAACTGTATTAGCAAGTGATACAGTAGATGGATAAAACTGTCTTCAGTTTTACAGTAGTCATGACCCCAAGAACAATAATTGTCTTCAAGTTCTACAGTACTGTCATGACCCCAACAACTGTCTTTAAGCTCTACAGTACAGCCATGACCCCAACAACAATAACTGTCTTCAAGCTGTACAGTACAGTCATGACCCCAACAACTGTCTTCAAGCTCTACAGTACAGCCATGACCCCAAAAACAACAACTGTCTTCAAGCTCTACAGTACAGCCATGACCCCAACAATTACTGTCGTCAAGCTCTACAGTAAAGTCATGACCCTGATAACAACCTTTGTCTTCCAACTTCAGCCAACACCCTGATAGCAATTACTGTCTTCATGCATCACAATACAGTCACAACCATGATAGCAATCACTGTCTTCAATCTTCACACATTACAGCCATAACCCTAAACAATCACTGTCTTCAAGGTTCACAATACAGCCACGACCCTGAGAGCAATTATTGTTTTCCAGCTTTACAGCTATGATCAAGATAGCAAGCACTACTATCTTCAAATTTCACAATACATTCCTGAATCCAATACCAATCAGTCTTCCATCCTCACTGTATAGTCATGACCCTGATAACAATCACTGTCTTCCAGCTTCACAGTACAGTCGTGACCCTGATAACAATCACTGTCTTCCAGCTTCACAGTGCAGTCATGACCCTGATAACAATCAGTCTTCCAGCTTCACAGTGCAGTCATGACCCTGATAACAATCAGTCTTCCATCCTTGCAGTACAGTCATGACGCCAAGAACAATCACTGTCTTCCAGCTTCACAGTACATTCATGACCCTGATAACAATTACTGTCTTCTACCCTTACAGTACATTCATGACCCTGATAACAATCACTGTCTTCCAGCTTCACAGTGCAGTCATGACCCTGATAGCAATCACTGTCTTCCATCCTCACAGTGCAGTCATGACCCTGATAACAATCACTGTCTTCCAGCTTCACAGTACAGTCATGACCCTGATAACAATCACTGTCTTCCAGTTTCACAGTGCAGTCATGGCCCTGATAACAATCAGTCTTCCATTCTCACAGTACAGTCATGATGCCAAGATCAATCCCTGTCTTCCAGATTCACAGTACATTCATGACCCTGATAACAATCACTGTCTTCCATCCTTACAGTACAGTCACAACCCTGATAACAATCACTGTCTTCCAGCTTCACAGTACATTCATGACCCTGATAACACTGCCTTCCATCCTCGCAGTACAGTCATGACCCTGATAACAATCACTGTCTTCCAGCTTCACAGTATAGTCATGACCCAAATTAAGTCATGACCACAATAAAAAGTGCAAAAGTACTGATTCAGCAGAATGTACTTTTTTCTTGGTTTTTGTTCTAGAAGATGAAAGAAATGTTCCACCTGTGAAAATTTCTTGAATTTGTAAAAGTTCCTTCCTAATGAAATTCTTTTAAAAACACATTGTGACACAATATTATTTCTGGTACTTTTCTATGTAATTAAACTTACCTGGTATAACTTTTGCAAGAAAATTAAAGTGCAACCAAATGCATAGCAACAAAAAGAATTTCTTTATTTGTCAGCCTGTTGTGACTTGTAGAAATACGAAATATTCTTTTGCAAACAAGTTAAGTACTCACATGTTACCAGTAATCAACCTTAATTCATTCTGAACTACATTTCTGAAATGCAACAACAGGTGTAACTCTTGATGAAACAGGTCCAAACCTACAGACTGTCAAATCTTTATAAAGATAACCTACCAAACACATAAAACACTGATGGCCAGCCTCCAGCAAAGTCAGAATTACATAGAAGGCCTGAAATTGGTTCTGCAAACACAGTTCCAAGCTGGGAACCTGCAGAAGAAACAATCATCTACTGTTTGTAAGAAAACTTTAGTGAACATCATCAAAAGACAAAACTACTCCAATCTCCACTGACATCTTTACTAATTAACGTACACTTCTGCTATTATCTTTTCTTCAAATTCATCAATTTTCCACTTTTTAAAATAACAAACATTAATTTATCACAAAAAATGTCATCAATACAATTTTTCATTAACCTTTATTAGTTACATAGTAATACACAGTCATAATGAATAAGCATTAACCTTTATTATGTGCATGTAATGCACAGTCTTAGTAAATCAATAACCTTTATCAGATGGATGTAATACACAGCCATGATGAATAATCAGTAGCCTTTATCCTGTGCATGTAATACAAAGTCATGATAAATCAATAACCTTTATTAGTTGGATGTAATATGCAGCCATGATGAATAATCAATAACCTTTATCATGTGTATGTAATACACAGCCAATTGGTTAGGATAGAATTATTACACTAATGTAATTAGTATTATTGCACTAATGTAATTGGTATACTACATTAATGTAACTATTATTACCCTAATGTAATTAATATTATTACACTATGGTAATTAGGATTATTATACTAATTAGGAGCTGTTTATGATGCTATCAGTACACAGGCAATAACAGGCTTTATTATATGACTGCTCATCTTGCTGTGTTCTGATAGGTTAAATCATAACTATCTCTGATAAAACATTATTATTACATGCTCATTTATGTCTCCATTAACTTTACATTGTCAGAATCATACAATATTTTACGATATTGCACACCTTCGTACTGCACTCATGTGCACGACACATGTGCTGAGTAGTGTATTAGGAACTACTTTGTCAACACATCATGTACACTCATGTAGTAGACACTTTAAGTTTTGGTTGATTAAATTTGTTTCTGAATGAACTAAAGCAGATGTTTCATGGACTGCCACATACCAGCTGCTCTGCCACATTCGGTGTCTACTTTTTTGATACAATGTTTCAGATTTAGGCTAGTGATAGACGTCAGACAGGTCATAAAATTGCTGGGTCCCTACAAATATCATGCAAGTGACAAGGCATAAACTGTTTTCTTTAGCTGGTAATAAGAATGGCAAAAAAATACACTTAGTTTTACATCCTGAATTTCCTCAAAATGTACTTTCTTAGTTCTGCAAGTTGAATTACATGAGCCATGTCATGGGTTCTAAAGCTTGATTACACATTTCGAAATTGTACTGTAACTTCTACTATATTCCAAGTGCAATTACATCCTCCTTACTGCACTCAAAATTAAATAAACATTACATTCCATAGCATCTTTTTGATAATTACAACTGAAAGACTTATATTTTTCCCACATTATGATTCCAAACATTCAATGACAGAACAGAAACACACTTGCAGATGTCAACATGCTGCTCCCTCGCTGCTGAAATCAGATGTACTTTATGTAGAATTGACACAGATAAATCCAGTCATTATCACGAAATTTAGCAGAATCGACAAAACTACCAAAATCTATTCATTCCAGACTAAGTGAAAAAGTTGTTGCAATGAGCATTCATTCACAATATGAATCTAAATTTTAATTTTATGTAGACTAAAATGCCATTTCTTTTAAAAGTGATGTCAAACACATGACTAAGTTCAAATTTATCTGGGCGGAGTTATGTGCACATTAATAATGTTGTGGTTGTGTACTGATTAATCTGCACTTGTGTATTTAGTTTGGAACACATCATAAATTCAGTTACTTTGTTTCCTGTAGTGTATTTTTTTATATAATTAAGCCTTAGGTAGAATAAGAAAATGAGAATATAATAAAAAAGTTACTGCATTTGTATGGGAAAATATGAAATCATTTTGTCGGATGGATATACTGCACTCCCAAGGTTGTGCAGAATATCCATCTGAAAAACTTGTTCATAGTTTCCCACAGAAATCCAGTAACCTATAATTACTGACATAACATCTGCATGCAAGGGTGATAAAAAATTGTAAAGACTCACCTGATGTTTAGCCATGAATACCTGTATCAAATCTGAAGGCAACATTTCTAGGGTGTCAAGTGGTGAAATGTTATATTCAGCTCTGATTGGTGGTTATTTTATGTTCAAGTCCAGGGTAAAACAATACCACCAATTAGAAGTAACTGTAGCTTATTCACTGCATGAGACACTGAGAACTGTGTTCCAAACTTGATCACAATCAATACAAAGCAACACAAACTTTGTGCAAATGATCTGTAAAGAACTTAAACTGTACATGGGGAACAAGACTGGAATGTCTCCTTATATGTTGATATATGTAATCAGTTACTTAAGGAGCTTACAGGATTTACTCACGTGTTATAATCACCTTGTTAAATTTTGTGTAAGGGGATTGGGTATATTCTTTTTCACTGACAATAATGAGTGCCTGACACTGGCAGTTGTTCTGCATCCACAGGAAGTACAATGTGATGGACTTGATTGTTAGTAATCTCCACTCCCACACTCAGATGTGTTCTAGATAAGATTTTCCTTGCATAAGGAAATTACACATTTCTTCTGTTTTGAAGATAATGCCATAATACCTTCAAAATGTAATAGAAAACATGAAATCTGTAATAAGATGCTTTCAAAGCATTCATGCAGTGCAAAGTAAAAGGGTCTGGTGATCAAGATGAGTCCTGCATCTGATCAAACAGAGCAGCCTAAACAGCGGAGTTAAAATCACTAACAACTAACATGTAGTCTGTTTGGAAGTAATTTTGTTTTATCTTGTCAAAGATGAGAATGGCATATGAACATATGTTGAGTCTGTCTGTAATCTGCAAATACAACCAACATGTAAACACATTAAAAAACAGCACTACCCTATCATTTCCAATCCTTCTCAAACTGAATACACCATCAAGTGTCTTGATAATGATTCCTCTCAAATTATATATGAACACAACTAAAAGTGGTTCCACAAAGACTGATATTAGAAGCAGAATGAGTTGGCTCTTGATGGGAATCTGCGGCTAAGTTCAACAAGTGGTTAATCCATGTTCTTTTTCATTTTAGGACAGCAATCTGGATTAGATTGCTCCCAATATCGTCACTTTCTGCAAGTCCTTGGAAATCAGAAAGGTTGAGGGGGGAAAGGTGTATGCAGGTTCAGTGAGTGTGGGTTCAGGTAGGGAACTGGGAATCTCCACTCCTAGTTTGAGGAGTTAGCTGAGTGGTGTAATTAGGATTAGTCAGTCACTCAGATTTACTCTTTCTGCAGGACTTTGGGAATTAGAGGGAAAAGGAAAAAGGCATGCTTACCATGATTATTGCCAATTTGGGGAAACAGAATGCTTACCCCATATTTAGGACATGTAACTGGCAAGATAACGACCAAAAGCTTGTCATGCCACCTTGTCACAAAGAGGTCTGAAATGAGTTGACCTTGTGGATACAGATGTGACTGGAGGCCAAGGGGTGAAAGAACATTGCAGTGTGTATTCATTAATTCCATTGGCATGGCAAGTTCAACAGATACTTGAAAATGCCTTGTGTGACTTGAAAGTCAATGAACATACCACTTAACTCAATCCCAAAGCAGTAACTAACAACAAACAAACTAATGGGATGAATATGAGCGCCCTTTCCTGATAATATTTCATGTTGTTCTGAGGGGCATTTGCTGTGACCTTCATATCCATGGGATTTATATATCATGAGTAAAGCACTCCTGTTGGGAAGACATGCGATGGAAAGTATGGCCACCCATGCTGCCATCTGTAAAGATTGTGATTTTTGATGACTGACTCTTCAGCGAGATACCTGCCATGAGGCAGGGAAGGTCATCCCATTCTCCCGTTTGAGAAGTGACATCATATAATCTGAAACTCTGATCACTGGATCTGGTAGGTAAAGCTTAGGCCATCAACAGGATGGAAGGGTGATCCATGTAAGATGTCTCAGGAACCAAAGCTAAAGGGAAAGGGGTTTCATAGCTACAATGAGAAAGTCGATAAGACAAAGTGATTCTGAACCACAGATTCATCTATCAAAGGGGAAGATAGATACTACCATGGTTATCCTTAAGGGACATCCCGTTCGGATGCAAACTCAATGAAAGGAGATTTTAAGCCCATGTCTAGATGAATAAAGAGCCATCCTTATAACATGGAAACAGACCTGAAGCAAGGGCAAACGAAGACATGTTATCTCTTTCAGCACAGAGATGATCACCCTGTGCATTTGGCCTCTAATGCCTCCCTCACAATTGATGTTTGGGACCAATTCCAGGGTACCAATAGGTTTGAGTTAAAAGTTTCAATCTTGAAAAGGCCTGGGGAAAGATATCAGTGGCATTGTGTTATGAAAGAACTCAACCCCTCTTTTTGTGAGGAAAGTGTTTATTTATTATATACTACACTGAGAATAAAACTATCCTTGTTCAAAAGAAAAACCAAGGCCCTGTTCACCCAAAGACAAAGTTGTTGGTCCCTTACTGTGAAATGGATGCTATAAATTAAGATAAATGATAGAAAATGGTAGAAATCATTTTATTATATGGAATGTATGATCATTAACTTGCAATGTACTTATATAACATACAAAATGTGTATGTTAAGTGTGTGTGCATTATTGGATTTTTAATGTAGCTTTAACAATTTGAGTCCTACCGCTAAGATGTTTGCAGTGTGGCAGTTTATAGTGATGTCTAGCACTGAGGCATCATGCTGCAGTTATGTGGCATCGTGTACCACCCATTCATATTATCCTGACACCAGGCCAATCAGTTCCAACACTAACCTCTTAATGCTGAGTGCCAAGTGAGGCAACTGCTAGTACTATTTTTATAAGTCATCAGCATGACTCAGCCAGGTTCAAACCTGTGACCTCAAACATCCAAGATGGATACTCTAACCATTTTGGTCACTGGAGCAGTCTAACTTACAAAGAATAAAGAACCGAGTTAAACTGTCAAGTACTATAATCAAAAGAAATATGTTCTACTTGTGGAAAAAAATTTCCAGGAATTTAGAATAAGATCATTTGTTCTTTTGAACTGCTCAGTGTTGAAACCATTACTAGCATTCTTCAACAAACCAAATTTTTCTAAAATATTTTCTTATTTGCCTAGAATGACATGTTCACAAGATACTTCTAGGTACAGGACAAGTTTCTTTATCATAGCCATTTCCCATGAGCCTGATATCAGAGCCACTGACCTTGAACCTGGTATCATAGCCATTAACCTTGAACTTGGTATCCTAGACAGAAAATTGTTAAACTTGCCTCAGACAATAAAGATGTACCGTGTGCTAAATTTGTTTAAATCTATAATTAATTATATTTTTCACAAATATTGCTATTTATGTAGCATCATTCAAAGTATTCATCAGAAATACACATAAACTTGATAAAATCCATTCATATTCATTTGTGTTATCATGCTCATATGCCAGCACAGCTAAAATCTGTTGACCTTAAAATCAATGTCAAAATGGCGACATTCAACCAGTTCATTAGAATGCAATTCAATATAAATTCTAGTCAACATATATTTGCATATGTACATTGTATTCATAAGCTTAATAAAGTACACAAATACAAATAATGACCTTGGACTTGACAGCAAGATCAATTAAATCCAGATTTCAAAACTCCTTTACAAAAGTGCGACTATGTCGGCAGTGAGATCTGCACCGTTTTCATCCTAAACCAAATTAAATATTTCAAGAAGTGTTTCAGTAAAAATGTTATGTCAGTGCCATCAATTAAGTAACGGGGGCCCCGAGTGGCCGAGTGGTCTAAAGCGCTCTCCGTTACGGATCACTGCCATCTCACCTCTGTCTGCGTGGGTTCGAGTCTCGGATTCGGCGAATGTGGATATGTGAGAAAGCTTGCCAGTAGCTTCTCGTGGGTCGGTGGTTCTTTCGGGGATTTCCCGGTTTCTTCCTCCACCATTAATACTGGCCGCCATGTATAGCCTATCGTGTGCTGAAAAATGGCGTTAAGCCCCACAACAACAACAACATCAATTAAGTAACAAGATTTTCAAGATGGTTACTAAAGGGCCATAATGAAAGGTCACGTGAACATAACTTTCCAACCCAGTTACATATGACCATTGTAGTAAAACCTTCATGCCAATAAGACCAACCATTCAGGAGGACCAGTGATGTGTTGTGATTTAGGATTTTAGTGTAACTTTAACAATTTTTCAGTCAAATCGCTACAATGTCTGCAGTGTGACAGTTTATAGTAATGTTTAGCACTGGGGCATCATGCCGCAGACATGTAGCATCATGTCCCACCCAGTCACATTATCCTGACACCATGCCAACCAGTCCTAACACTAACCTCTTAATGCTGAGTGCCAAGCAAGGCAGCTGTTAGTACCATTTTTGAAAGTCTTTGGTATGACTCGGCCGGGGTTTGAACCCGCAACCTCCCGCATCCGAGGCGGATGCTCTAACCACTAGGCCACCGGAGGATGACCAGTGATAACAAAACTTTCAAGATGGCTATTGAGAGAGCCCTTCTGAAGGTTAGATCAGAAACATTATAATATGAGAGTAACTATATATTGCATGAAAGAAGTGTTGTTTGTTGTGAATGTTGGTATGGCCATCTGTTTAAGATAAGTAGTCATTGTGAGATTTTTCAAACTTTGGGAGGTCACACTGGATGCTTTTGCACTTGTTCACTTAGTACCAACTACATAATTAAAGTGAGGCAAGTTTGAGTGAAAACCTGATGCTGATACTGACATATCTTCAAGAGGAACATTGTTCTTATTTAGGACCCGTTACATCTCATAAGAAGTCCTTTAATGGAAAACCCCATGTCAACAGAACCAATGGCTCAGGACAAGTAGCAAGAACATGACTGCCAACACAGCCACAATACTGGATACCTAAAGGGCACCATTTTCATTTAGGATCAACTAGCCATCAAAAGAAATCATTTAGTGAAAACCCCATGTCAGTAGGAATAATTATAACAAAATTTTCAAGATGGATTACATGTCATACTGGATGTCAGACTGGCAACATTTTCAGTTTGGACCAAGCAGACATCATAAAATGTCTTTTATTGAAAACCCTATGTTGATATGATCATCTATGAGAAGTAGCAATAACAAGATTTTTAAGCTGGCCACTGAGGCAGCCATCATGAATGTCCAAGTGGCACCATATATATTTGCAGCAATTACAAGCTGTTATGAATGTGTGTGTAAGTTTCAGTGCCTCCTCCAAGTAGTTTAGGAGATAAAGTGATAATAAACATGTGGCATTAAGACAGCTGATGGATGAATGGATAACGGACAACAGGCCAATTCATAGGCTCTTCTAGCAGAGCTAAAATCTTATGGCTGTTTCTTCCAATGTGAACATGACTATCATAAACTACGTTCTTTTCAGTTCTTCGATAAACATCTATACATTTTATGATCTACTTATTGTTTGTAACCTTCATCTTCTACAAATTTAATTCAAGACATTAAAATGTATTTTCATGAAAATCACAAACCTGCATAGGTGAAGGCTGTCAACTTGCTTCTTTCCCAAAGTGGCGCCCACTTACCCCACATGGCATGCATGGCTGGAAATGTCACACCCTGAAATCACATGCAGTTGTCATATTTGACATGTTGAAAAGAACTTTATGTTGTTGCTTGCATCAACAAAATTTGCTCTGTATATCTGCATGATAAAATTAGGAGATAACATTCTTGTACCAAATATACTCTCTTATAAGTAACTAAACTGCAAATAACATTGACCCTGATCTACCATCACATAAAATGCCTGCAGATCAGGGTCTATGTTGTTTGCTTTAGTAATTATCCCTAACAAACTACACTGCCCCAGATCCGATGGCACTTTTGGATCTTTGCAGTTTTCAGCTAGACCTGACTCATAATCAAGTGCATACAGTATTTGAGGACTGTCCCAAATTGACATCTACCTGTGATGCTTAAGTGGAGACTGTAAATTGGATATTTACAACAGTGTTATGTATAATCTTTATTGTGGGTTTAACTTTTGTCCATGATTGAAGATTATACTTTAAAATAATTATCATTTGTAAACAACATGTTTACTTGGATTAGAGTGCAGTACCTTGGCTTCTCCCTTGGATTTTCTAGTACCTGAATTTTGTCTTTTCTGTAAGTTATAAATAAGTTGTTTACTGATATCTGAATTCAAGGTCTAACCTTATTTACATTATTTAGAATGTTCTAGAAGCAAGCTTTAGACCCACATCCTGGTCATTTCATTTGTGTCTTAGGTTTTCATAAAAGGTCAAGGTTGTAAACAAAATCATCATTCCTATTTTAATATCAGTCTTTGTGGATTAACTTTAAGTTGTGTTAAGTTATAATCTGAGTGGAATCATAAATTAAATCATTCACTGTAAATACTAAAAATGCTCATTGATTGGATTAATACCATTTTTGAATTATTATGAATTCTTTCAAAGACAATCTGGATTATATCATGGTGATACATCATGACTGTTGGTATATCAAACTATTCAAGGCTTTTGTTATTGGAACATCAGCACATTCATGACTGGAATTCATTCAGAACACTATACTTCTGGACTTGTGATAGAACATTTTGGATTACATTGGATATAATTCACGATACAGTTAGTTCCTCCAACATATTCACCCTTGTAACTTAGAGAATTAAATTATTTGTTGAATTTTATAAAACTTGTTGGTTTTGCTTTATCTGTTACTTAGTTTAGAACCACAGAGTTGTAACAACAGTAACATTATGGAATCCTCAAATACAAGCCTACTACCCATACTCAAACACACTTTGAAAAAAAATGGGGGAAAATTCTGAAGGAGAGCCACGATGTTATCACATAAAAATCTCAGCTTATGGTAAATTGTATTGCCACAGATTTGACAGCAGGTCAGTTCAACTGTGCACTGCATTCACTGGCATTTTAGAATCTCATTTCACTTATATTTCATTAAAAAAAACTTCAATATCATAGTAAACTCATGTTTGAAGTTGACATAAACTAGAAGAATGGTGATGAATTTACTCCCATAAATATAATCTTGCCTCTTCTATTACCAGTGATGTTGACAAGTTTATAGCAGTGAGATACAGGCATAACTCTTGTGAAAGCAACATGAGTAATGACCATAATATTTTATTAATATATTAAGTTTCATAGCAATCCACTAATAGGTACAAAAGTAGCTGGATTCACAAAATTCTGTCATACAATGCATAAAGCTTTCAAGTCAAAAAGGGCAATAACTCTTAGAAAATCAAGGGAGCAAAAAATTTGTCATTATGCACACCTTTGGATGGTGACCACAATAAGTACCAAGTTTCACAGCAGTCCTTAAAAAAATTGCAAAAATTCAACAAGCTGCCTTCGCAAGATTCAGGACAATAACTCAGCGAAAAGTTGTGGGAACAAAGTCAACATGTGCATCTTCATGGAATGACAATAATATATACCACAATATCTACCAATTTTTATCTCAATCTACCAAAAAAGAGATAGCTCTAAAACTTGGACTCATACACTGAATTAAGCTACAAGACAAATGGGGCAATAATTCCAATAAAAAAATTGTGGAAGCAAAGTGATGATATACATTTTTTATGGTGATGAGCATAATATTTACCAACTTACATAGCAATCCACTAAAGCATTTGTGCTAGATGGGCAGATGGACAGACAGACAGATAAACACAATGTATACTATATATTCCTACATACAGAGGTGTCGGTATAAACAGACTAGAAAATTGCAGAAATTAAGTCAGTTATCAGATTCCCATGGTACCCTCTAATTGCAACGCTTGGATAAAAAGCTAAGCCTGCTGTAAATAAGTGAAAGAAACCTCAATCTAAGTATGAAAATGGATGTTTATATCTGAACTAGAGTTGTATCTTTATGATATATATATATACCTCCATTGCAGACCAAAGCATCAAAGCGAAACAAGCTCAAAAGTTTTTTAAAAAAATATGATAGCATGAAACATAATCAAGACATCTACATATGCATAAATAAATAAATAAATAAAGAAATAAATAAATAAATAAATAAATAAATAATTTTGCAAAGATGTTAAAAGCTCTTCACAAGTGTAGACACTAGCATAAATAATTCAATTATTCACAAGAACCATGGACCAATATTTCCCAAAGACTGTCATTCTTTAACACTACATTATTTATAACAGAACTGCAGCACTGCAATTTTTACATTTTATGATATGAATAAAGCATTCTGTTTATATTTTGCAAAAATATTTATGCTGTGACAATTAAAATCATTAATCAATATCTGAAATCAATAAAATAGCATAGTTGTTAATTAAACTTATATCATTTCCCCCACATTTCTTCCTCTGGTTTCCTTATTCTTCCTTCATGATCCACTCCTACTTTATTGAGTGCTATTCCCACTTTACTTGGCATGCAACACTACCAAGAGTTGCACTCAGGATCCAAAAACTTTTGTTATCACTTAATAATCCTCCTGAAACATTTATCAAATATAATAAATGGTATAAGCAGAGTTTTCTTGTTTT